>ML281198.1:14228-57325 GCA_005239495.1 Nicotiana undulata | reverse complement strand
CCACTTGCTTGCTCTAATGCTTCCAAAAATGAAGAATATTTAATGAGAGAATGTTGTTAAAAAAATAGACAAGAATGACCCACAACACCCCAGTAAATCCTTTTATAGTGGGAAAAAAATTCGGGTGAAAAACAGACAAAAATACCCCCGACGGGCGATATGCGATCGCATTCCTGTCGCATAACAGGAATGCGGTTCGCATATTGGATTCTTCCATCGCATCTCAAAACCCTAGGTCCCAGAGATGTATCGCATTTGGGAATATGCGATCCGCATTAAAGGTATGCGATCGCATTCATGCGTCGCATTTGCAGTGTGGCTTCAGGCATCAGATGAACATGCGATTCAAATGCGGTTCGCATTTGGGATATGCGGTCGCATATGTGGCCGCATTTCACTCCTTAATTTTGACTCAACTCTCTGTTGCGGTATGCGACCCCCAGGTTTGAAATGCGATTCGCATGTTGAAGATGCGATCGCATTTGACCATTTTCCTTCTCTTTTCTCTTCTTTTAACTTCCTTTTGCATGGTCTTGAGTGTTCACACCTTGTGTACTGCAAAATACCAAAATTCTATGATTAATAAGAGTAAATGCTCTTGAAACGATCCTTAATCTAAGAAATATGGTATAAAATGTGCCGAAATTCTCCGGCACATCAGTGTAACAGTAACACCATCGCCGGTGCTGAAGTCAAGGCTGTCTTGAGCTTCTGAAAGCTCACCTCGCACTCATCTGACCATTTAAATGGGGCACCTTTCTGAGTCAATTTAGTCATCGGGGCTGCTATAGATGAAAACCCCTCCACGAAATTACGATAGTAACCCGCCAAACCCAAGAAGCTCCTGATCTCCGTGGCTGTAGTGGGTCTAGGCCAGTTCTTGACAGCCTCAATCTTCTTAGTATCAACCTGAATACCCTCCGCTGAAAAAATATGTCCCAAGAAGGCTAGTGAATCTAACCAGAACTCACATTTTGAAAACTTGGCATACAACTGATTATCTCTCAAAGTCTGGAGTGCCATACGGAGGTGTTGCTCATGCTCTTCCCGACTACGGAAGTATATAAGAATGTCATCAATGAACACGATCATGAAAGAGTCCAGATGAGGCTTGAAAACCCGATTCATCAAGTCCATAAAGGCTGCTGGAGCATTAGTCAGCCCAAAATACATAACCAAAAATTCATAGTGCCCATACATCGTCCGAAAGCCTGTCTTAGGAACATCGGACGCCCTAATCTTCAGTTGATGATAGCCCGAACTCAAATCAATTTTCAAAAATACTCTAGCACCCTGAAGCTGATCGAATAAGTCATCAATTCTCGGTAACGGATACTTATTCTTGATAGTAACTTTATTCATCTTCTGGTAATCAATACACATTCTCATCGACCATTTTTCTTCTTTACAAACAAAACCGGTGCACCCCAAGGCGAGACACTAGGTCTGATGAAACCCTTATCTAGCAAGTCTTGCAACTGTTACCGGTGCACCCCAAGGCGAGACACTAGGTCTGATGAAACCCTTATCTAGCAAGTCTTGCAACTGTTCTTTCAACTCTTTCAACTCTGGTGGGGCCATCTGATATGGAGGAATGGAATGGGCTGAGTGCCCGGAGCCACATCAATACAGAAATCAATATCCATGTTGGGTGGCATCCCTGGCAGGTTTGCAGGAAATACCTCGGGAAACTCACGAACGATAGGAACTGACTCTATGGAAGGAACCTCGGCATCGGAATCACGAATATGAGCCAAATAAGCCAAACACCCTTTCTCCACCATGCGGCGAGCCTTGGCATATGAAATCACCCGGCTGGGAGAATGACCAATTGTCCCTTTCCATTCTAATCGAGGCAACCCCGACAGTGCTTAAGTAACTACCTTGGCGTGACAGTCCAAAATGGCATAATAGGACGACAACCAATCCATGCCCAATATAACATCAAAATCAACTATGTCTAGAAGCAAAAGATCCACACTAGTTTCAAGACCTTCAATGACTACCACGCGAACGATACACACGATCTATTACAATATCATCCCCCACCGGTGTAGACACATAAACATGAACACTCAAGGATTCACGGGGCACCACCAAATATGGGGAAAAATAGGATGAAACATAAGAATAAGTAGACCCCGGATCAAACAAAATTGAAGCATCTCTATTACAAACTGAGATGATACCTATAATAACAACGTAGGAGGACTCTGCCTCAAGCCTGGATGGAAATGCATATAGTCGGGGATGGGCCCCGCCACCCTGAACCACACCTCTAGGAGGACCTCCAGCTCAGGTTGACCTCCACCTCTAGCTATCTGACCACCACCTCTAACATTCTAGCCTCTACCGATAACTACCTGACCACTACCCCTTGTTGGTTGGGCAGGTGGTGCTACAGCTGGTGCCGGAACTATGGCACGAGAACCCTAGTACTGATGCTGATTACCCAGAAACTTTGGACAAGATCTCTGAATATGCCCATATTCACCACACTCAAAACATCCCTCCTGGTATGAGGACTGACCCTGATGAGCCAGCTGACTACGATAATAACTCTGCAAAGCAGGTGCTCTGATAGGGACTGAAGGAGAACTGTAGACTGGCATAGCGGAAGGAGGCATATAAGAACCACGACCTCCTGAAGTACCAGGTGAAGCATGTAGTGCTGAATGGAATGGCCTGGAAAAATGGCCTCTACTAAATGAAGTCCCGCCTCCAGATGAGGCACCACTGAAACCACCAGAATGTCGAGGTCTCTTGTCTGACCCCTGACCTCTCATCCCGAGAACCGATTCAACCCTCCTAGCTATATTAGCTGCGTCCGGAAAAGAAATCTCGGTCCCTGTCTCCTTGTCCATCTGCAACCTGATGGGCTTAGCAAGTCCCTCAATAAACCGCCTGACCCTCTCTCTCTCTGTGGGAAATAAGAGAATAACATGTCTAGCCAAATCCACGAAATGAGTCTCATACTGGGTCACGGTCATGTTGCCCTGCTGAAGTTGCTCAAACTAACGATGTTTATCCTCTCGAGTAGTAACAGGAAAGAAATTCTCCATAAAGAGATGAGAAAACTGATCCCAAGTCAAGGCAGGTGATCCAACTGGTCTAGTCAACAAGTAATCCCTCCACTATTTCTTGGCGGAACCAGTCATCTGGAAAGCAGCAAAATCGACCCCATTGGACTCCAAAATATCCATATTACGCAACACCTCATGACAACTATCCAGATATTGCTGAGGGTCCTCTGAAGTAGCACCACTGAAGTAAACAGGAAATAACTTAATGGACCTGTCCAATCTCGATAAAACATCGGTAGACATAGCTTCCCCATCAACAGGTGGTGCTGGAGCAACTGTTGAATTACCCCAACTGGATTGGCTGCTGGGGTCTGAACCTGAGGAGTAGTCTGAACTAGAGTGTGGGTAGCAGGAGTCTAGACCCCTCCTCCAGCCTGAGATACGGCTGCTGCAACCGGGAATGTGCCAGTCTGGGCCACACTCTCCATAAGGCCCACTAAACGGACCAAAGCATCCTAAAGAACCAGGACAACAATAAACCCCTCGGGGACCTGAGCTAGTCCTGCTGGAACGATCTGCTGGAACCCCCTCATTAATCTCGACCTGAGGTTCCACAGCTGGGGCTGCTACGTGAGCAATGGGCTAAGTCCTGCCTCTGACCCGACCTCGGACTCTGCCCCTAGTAGGATTTGTTGTTGCTGGAGGACCAGAATACTGGTCAGCAGAAGATGAAGCACGTGTTCTCGCCATCTGCGAGAGAATAAAAGAATCGCACGATGGAATATAAATAAAATGGAGTTGTTTCCTAACTCAATAACCTCTGAGATATAAGTACAGACGTCTCCGTACTGATCCTTCAGACTTTACTAAGCTTGTTCGTGAATTGTGAGACCTAAGCAACCTAGTGCTTTGATACCAACTTGTCACGACCCAAATTCCCAACCTTAGGGATTGTGATGGCACCTAACAACACACTTGCTAGGCAAGCCAATGTTAGAGTTCGATTAACTACTTATTTTGATTATCCATTTAATCATGATAAAATAATTTTAAAATAAACTTAATCTAATGGCTTTCAATGAATAATTCCAAATATAAAATAATAAACAATTAAATAAATCGAGCCACGAACTAATTATATAAATAACTCTAAAACTACCCCAGGGTCTGGTGTCACAATTCACGAACGACTAAAGAATACTACATATGATGGGTTGAAAGAAATAGTAAATTTTTTTGAGAAAATATAAAACAGTCTCTACGAACTAGGAGAAGACTCTCGGGATCTGCGAATGCCGGAAGATATACCTCGTGTCTCCAAAAAATAGATTGCTGCTACTAAAAACCTCTACTGTTGGCCGGTACCTGGATCTGCACAAAAGAGTGCAGAGTGTAGTATCAGTACAACCGACCCCATGTACTGAGTAAGTGTCGAGTCTAACCTCGACGAAGTAGTGACGAGGCTACGGTGGGGCTTTAACAATATAACTTGTGAACAATAATAATTGAAGCAAGAAGGAAATCTAAAACAAATAAATAATAATTGTGGCAACAATTAAAATAACTCAGTCACATTTTCTTGGTCTCAGCTATAACCAATTTTCACGTAAGTTTCCAAATTTCCAAACTTTGACTTTAAAATAACAGTAATGCAAAATATGAAAAATAGTAAAGTAAACCAGTAAGTTTTTCAAATCTTTGTTTTCTTTGAAAATTAGTAAAACATAAGTGTCCTCCCTTATTGCTCCTTGTTGCTGCGTGCGACCCGCTCCCACCTGTCCACCCTTATTGCTCCTCCCTAAATATATATCACCATTATTTCTCATGTTGCGGCGTGCAACCTTATCCCACTTGTCCACCCTTATCACTCCTTGTTGCGGCATGCAACCCGCTCCCACCAGATATATCATATCAGTTTATTTATAAATTTTCACAATTCAGGCCAAGCCTTTCACAATACTTTTGTCTCAACAATTATAAATAAGAAACTGCATTTTTCTCATAAACATCATCAATATCATCTCAACCATGAAACCAACAGGAACATAAATATGAATCTCGTAAAACAATGTCAAACTGCTCAACCTTTATGTACCACTAGGAAACCAAGCAAAATAACTAATACTCTTCCAAAATAATTACAACAAGACAACAACAAAGTAACAAAGCCAAGTAATCATAGAAACAATAATGAACATAGAACAATTAAGACATGAATTAATTAAATTGGAAACGGGGAAGGGATCATCTTTAACAGACAATTTAGTGGTTCATAGATACTCGTCATCTCAACTATACACCACACACATGCAAATTCACATAGCAAATAAGTTGGGGATTCCTATTCTCTCAAGTCAAGGTTAAACCAAGCACTTACCTCAATTTCGCAGGCCACTCACTGTTCAATTATATCCTTTCCTCTTGAATTTACCTCCAATATACTCGAATCTAATCATAATTAACTTAATATTATTAATTAAAGCTAAAGGAACTGACTTTATTGAAAATAATAATTTTTCCTATGTTTTCTCAAAAAAAGTGAAAACCCGACCCCAGGTCCGCTTGGTCTAAACTCGGGGTTCGGACCAAATTACGTTTACCCATTCACCCACGAACCCGAATATACAATTAGTTTCGAAATCCGACCTCAATTCGAGGTAAAGATTCGATTTTTACAAAATTCTCTAATTCAACCCAAACCCTCAATTTTTACCATGAAAATTCTTAGTATTTGATTTAAAAGTGATGAAAAACAATGAGCAATTGAAAGAGTAAAGTTTAGAATTGATTACCAACAACTTGGTGTCGCGCCCCCTTTTCCCTCTCCTTTCGGATTAGTCTGGGTGTTTGACATTATTGGGATAACTCATTTCCTTTTGGGATAAGGGATGTGAAGGATTTGAAGAGTCGTCACCTAACAAATTAAGGTGCGTTAGGGCACCTATTAAGGGACACTAATTGTACAACCAGATATTGGGTAAGGGCTTAAAATTACTTCAAGGGGAAGGTGTTAGGCACCCCTCAAAGTCCACAATTGTGGTTCTCGGCCAAACGAACTTTGTGCATTAAACAAGTAGAAAATAGGTTGTCAAAGCATACACATGTAAACAAATGAAGGTTTGAAAAAATGATTTACAGTCTAAGCACACATATGTGATAAAAAATTTAAAAGATTCACAGTCTAAGCACACATATGTAAAGGATAGGGGAGGTCCTAAGTTGTTTATCCTATAGGATCACATCGATGCAATGCCCGGTAATCACTCCTCAATGAGGGGATACACGTGGCATTAGCGCACCGGTCATCATATCATTTCTACCCTTTATCCCACCCCTTAGCGGTTATTAAGGGAGTTTTATTTAACAAACTCTAAGCGTGTTGTTACCCGTCCCTTTCTTGTGGTCCTGGAGGAATTTAGGACCTCTAGATATAGGAAGTTCTAGACAAACCCCTAAGGATTTAAAAGGATAAAATTCTAGGAGACATGCAAGAACAAGTAGGACTAGCAAATAAGTGCAGGAAGACAGTTAAAGGCTCATTTTCACCTCGACATGTAATGCACATAAGCAGCACGTCTCAAACACAAATAAGAGGCAGTTTATTAGACAGAATCCTAAGCAGGATATCTAAGTGAAGGCTAAAGCACATAAATACATGACACTGTTTTTACAAACTCAACAACGGGGTCCCAATCAGTTGCCTACTGATTCTTAAACCTGTGAGTCTTTAAGCGGTAAACACAATAAAAAAAAGAACAATTTTCCAATTTTATAGAAGTTAAATACCTAAGGCTTTCCTAGGCGTGGAATTGTGCAATTAACAATTACCATAATCATTAAAAAGTTCAATAACTGTTTTACCTAAAATAACATATTGTTCTATGTGATACGAATCTGAGAATGCAGGGGTTGCTATCAGTTTTATTCAGGAAACATCACAATGTGAGATTATTTATACCTTTTCTCGAATCTGTAGTTAACTAGGTGTCTTAAACAAATGTGAATAGTGTCCTAGAGCATGATATCTAATATGCACATACAAATGGTTGAATTGTTAAGACATGATCTCAAAATGCACAAAATTGCTAAGGCATGATTTCTAAATGCACATAAAGGTTACAGAATCGTCAAGCATGATTTCTGAATGCACACATGAGCAACAATTTTTATATTAATTATCCTAGGAGCAGGATCTCTAAGTGATAAACATAACATAGATTAGGTACATGTTATACGTTAATGCAGTAAACATGAAAGCCCTAAAGACATTGTATCTAATGCATGTTTGGCATGGTTTGAATGAATATGTTGGTCCTAAAACATGGATTCTAATACAAATATAAATAATATAAAGCCTATGACATACTTTCTACCCTAATGATATTAATAGGATTATATAGCTACCCTCTCCATTTCACTAGCCATCCCTAATATTCGCTTACAAATAATTGTTACAAACCGGCTGAATAAATTACATAAATAGGTAAAATAAAAAAAAGTTAAACTATAGGGAGCCTGAAGCAGGCCCAAGTGTATCCTGAAGATACCAGATCTTCCATAACCTCAAATGCCAAGTTTATAACCAGTCTCATATCCGGGTATGTCAGAGTTCCCTAAGGACCTCAATCCCGGGCAGTGCTCACACCCAAACTTTCATAACCAGAACTGAGTAAGTGCAGTGTGGAAGGGCCAACCCTAGTGCATCAGAGTTTAGAGGGATCTCACAGGGATCCCAAATCAGTCACACACTGGAAGGGCAGAACCTAAGGACCTAAGAGTAGAGTGAGAGTGCTTGACATAGTTTTGAAAGATTTTTAGTATAAAAACAGTATTGAAAAAATAGAAATCAATTAAGTAAAGAAATCTTATAGAAATATAAGAGTTTCTTAATAGTAAAATAGTTTTGACAAGAATTGTGTAAACACTTGAGGAATCAACCAGACAGCAAAAAACTCAGAACAAACAGGTTCATGATTCATACAAGGGGAATTGGGATTTGGGGACATATAATGCACATACTGAACATATAACAACAGAAGTACAGAGATTGTAACGACACGACCGGTTGTTTTGTGTTCTAGGATCCCGTGCCCCTAAATGAGACTTTCCGTAGTTGCTTTTACTGATTTATAATTTGCGGGGATGGTTGGTTCGAGGTTTGGGAGAGTTTATAGTGGTATAGGAACACTTAGTTCCTTAAGGTTGGCCTTAAAGGCCAAGTTTAACTTCGGTCAACATTTTTAGTAAACGACCTCAGAATCGAGATTTGAAGGTTCTGATAGGTTCGTAAGACAATTTCGGACTTGGGCGTATGTTCGAAATGGGTTTTGGATGACCCGGGAGCATTTCGGCGCCAAATAGTGAAATAAGATTCATTAAGTTCAAAAATTGAGGTTTGGAACGTGTTTTTGTGTTATCGAGGTCCAAACGGAATTCCGAGATCGGGAATAGTTCTGTAATGTCATTTATGACTTGCTCGCAAAATTTGGTGTCATTCCGAGTAGTATAAGTACGTTTTGGCGGGTTAAAAATGAATTCAAGAACTTAAAGTTCTTAAGTTTGATCCAATAGGTTTTGGGGTATGATTTTTAGATTTAGCATTGTTTCGGACGTTCCGAAGGCTCGAGCGAGTCCGTATTATGATTTAGGACTTGTTGGTATATTTGGACGGGGTCTCGGGTGGGCCCGGATGCCATTTGGACATTGCACGAGGCAAAACCAGCCTTAAAAGGACTGCTGGTGCACCAGATTTGGTGCGACCGCAGGTGCGAGCCCGATTCTGCGGTCCCAGCCTCGCAGGTGCGACCCCGGGGGGAGTTGCCAGTTTCCGTAGGTGCAGACACTTTTCTGCAGAAACGGAGCTGCAGGTGCGGTCTCTGCTCCGCAGGTGCGAAGCCTGGCCCCCTTTCCCCTTTCTGCAGGTGCGAGAATCTTCTCGCAGATGCGAGACCGCAGGTGCGGTCCTCGAGCCGCAGGTGCGAAAAACTTGTAGGCAGTAAGGTCGTCTTAAATGCGTGACTTAGCCATTTTTGAACCATTTTTCTTCATCTTGGGCGATTTGGAGAGATGGAAAATAAGGGATTCGACCTAGAAATTTTAAGGTAAGTAATTCCTACCATAAAGTGAGTTTAATACTTGAATATTTGGGAGATTAACACATTAAATTGGTAGAAATCATGGGTTTAGAGTAAAAACCTAGGGTTTTAATAAAAATGAGAATTTACCAAGAAATTGGTTATGGAATCATACAAAAACTATATAATATTGATCCTTAGGCTATGGGTGTTTATTTCCTTCGAAAATTTCCGGAATCCGAGCATGCGGGCCCGGGGGTGTATTTTGGGAGTTTGCAACTTAGGCTTAAATAACCATTTGAATAGAAGAATTTTAGACTGTTGAGCATAGATTAATTTATTCATGTGTTGTTTGACTAGTTCTGAGTCCATGGGCGACGAATTTGGAATTTCGGGCGCGTTCTTGACCCAGAAAGTACACTTAACACGAGGTAAGTCTCCTTTCTAACCTTGTAAGAGAGAATTGTCCCCATAGGTCAATATAACGAATTAAATGCTATTATTTGTGGGGGCTACGCACGCACGAAGTGACGAGAGTCCGTGCGTAGCTACTATTGAGTTATGTCGAGTAGTTTAGGATTCACAAGCATGCTTTATGTGCTGTATTTATGATCTTAACGATGATTAGGTTGCCGAATATTATTGAACTGTTAAGTGAGCATCTAGGAGGTTACGTTCTGCAATTTAGGTTATTGATCCTTCTCTGTAAGCATATTCTCTACTAAATTTCCTGATTCTCTGTTAATTATGTGTATATATACGGGTACTCGCATCGCATGTATGATTCGCGAGCGGGGTAGCCCTACTATTATGTTGACCGCGTCGTATGTTCGATTCGTGAGCGGTGTAATAGAAGCATCTATGGTTCGAGCCGTTCGACCCTTCGGTAGTGCACATTTATTTTTACGTCGTATCGGCCGTACTTTCACGGCATGTTATGTGTTTGTTATCTGTTTGGTGTTCTATGATTATTTATCTGTTGAATATCATGAAGAAAATGAGACTTAGGTAATCCGTGCGATAGAGGACTTGACGCATAAAGGTACTTGTAAAAGATAATTGATGTTCCTGTCTCTGTGATTAT
Organism: Nicotiana undulata; assembly: GCA_005239495.1. Taxonomy (NCBI): domain Eukaryota; kingdom Viridiplantae; phylum Streptophyta; class Magnoliopsida; order Solanales; family Solanaceae; genus Nicotiana; species Nicotiana undulata. The sequence goes on along the minus strand of ML281198.1, from coordinate 47,144 downwards.
TCATAATTGCCATTCTGCTTAGTCTTATATTTAAAACATATTATTCTGACCCTAGTAAGCATCACGTCGGCCTCTCGTCACTACTTCTTGACATTAGACAGGATACTTACAGGGTACATATTATTTATATACTCATTCTATGCCCTGTACTTAATTACACGAGGTTCTGAGGAAGGTGCATCTGGGTATCAGTCCGCAGCTCGTTCTTGATGTATACTTGGTTGAGTCTTCACGGTGAGCAGCTTCTCCTGACGACTTCCAGCAGCACTTTGGAGCTATTCTTTTTGCCATTTCTGTCATATTTACTCAGTAGGACATACTTTTATTCCTTTTGATATTGTTCTACTAGATGCATGTAGACGGGTGACACTAGTTCCTGGCACACACATTAGTAGACATTATTTTTGGGATGTAAATATTAAATTATGACTCTTATGACTATTTCTGCTTAAGATTGCTTAAGTTATTCGTTTTTACCAAATGTCTTAAATCTAAATCAAGTAAGTGTTAGAAATGTTTTTGGTAAATCAAATGAAACCCACTAGTAGATAGATGTTGGCTAGGTCTCACCAGTTACGATCAAATCCAATAGAGTCTTGCGGATCGATATGGAGACGTCTGTATTTATCTTCGGGAGGCTATAAGATGTTAGGAATTCTCTATTTATTTATCTTCTATTGTGCAGTTGATGGTATACTAAATCTCACTATTCTATTCTCTCACAGATGGTGAGAACGCGCGTTGCCGACGTTCCGGACCTGGGAAGGGCCGCTACCCTCATCGTTAGAGGTCGTAGTAGAGGTTGGGGGAGGGAACCTGCCCGAGGTAGGGGATGAGGGTGTCCCAAAGCTATTCCAGTCGCACTGCCAGCGGATCCAGCAGAGGATCCCATCACTGAGGAGCAGGGTGAGGTGCCCACAGCAGATCTTTCCCCATTGGACTTCATGATGGCGCCGGTATTTCAGGAGGTCATGGGCCGTATGATGCGGTTCATGGACACCATGACTCGGGTTGGTTTATTTCCAGCGGATCCGGCCACATCTCAGGCGGGAGGGGGAGCACAGACCCCTACTGCCAGGCCGCAGGACATGCAGCAGCAGTCTATCAGACACCGGGTACGCTGCCCGTGGGCGGGGTTCAGCCAGTAGCAGCAGCAACACTTGAGCCTAGACCAGCTGCGGACGGCGATCCGCAGAAGTTATTAGACAGATGGACCAGACTGCAACCTTCTGTCTTCAGAGGTGAGCGTCATGAGGATGCCCAGGACTTTATTGATAGGTGTATGGACAAACTGCGCAACATGAGGATACTGGAGTCCCATGGAGTTGACTTCACTACTTCCCAGCTAGAGGGCAGCAGATGGTGGCAGTCCTACATTCTTGGCAGACCAGAAAATTCTCCTCCCCTCACTTCGGAGCAGTTCACTCAGTTATTCCTGAACAGATATATCCCACCTTTTGAGAGGGAAGAGCTGCGGTATCAGTTTAAGCAGCTGGAGCAGGGTTAGATGTAAGTGACTGACTACGAGGCTAGGTTTTTGGAGTTGTCTCGTCATGCACTCATGATACTTCCTACTGATGCAGAGAGAGTGCGGATATTTGTAGCTGGGTTGCACTCAGGTATTAGGGCCAACATGGCCTGAGAGGTGGAGATGGGGACTCCTTATCATCTTGTGGTAGGGATTGCTCTTAGGATTGAGGGTTATAGGTCGAGGAGCAGAGAGCAAGCGAAGAAGGATAAAAGAGTTAGATATTTTGGGGATTTCAGAGGTGCTCCAGCTAGGGGCAGAGGTCAGTTTGGTAGGGGACAGCCTACTAGGCCCCCATATTCAGCACCCCCACCACCTCCTCGAGGTGCTCCGATGAGGCCTTATTTCAGCGCTATGTCGGAGAGTTCTTATCGCCCACCAGCCATTCAGGGTTCCTCCGGCGGGTATTCTGGCCGTCAGGGGCCTTCCAGTCCTTATTTCATTGCTATGCTAGAGAGTTCATACTGTCCTCCAGCTATTCAGGGTTCTTCAGGGCAGCAGGCTATGGTGCCAAGAGGTTGTTATGAGTGCGGAGATCCAGACTATATTAAGAAGACTTGTCCCCGGCTTTGGGGAAAAGGCGTGCAGTAGAGTTATCATCCTATGGTTTTAGCACCGTCGGTTCGGCCACCTAAAGGTAGAGGACAGGCTGGTAGAGGTCGTCGTAGGGGTGGAGGCCAGGCAGGGGGAGCCCAGGCAGCTCATGATCATTCTGGTAGAGGCCAGTCATTCGGCACTCCAGCTAGATTCTATACTTTCCCGGCCAGACCAGATGAAGTGGCCTCACATGCCGTGATCACAGGTATTATTTCAGTATGCGGTAGAAATGCATTAGTATTATTTGAGCCAGGGTCCACTTATTCATATGTATCAGCCTTGTTTGCTCATTTCCTGGATATTCCACGAGAGTCTTTGGGTACTCATATTTATGTGTCCACTCATGTGGGCGATTCTGTGGTTGTGGACTGGATATATCGGTCCTGTGTGGTTACATTCTGTGGGTTCGAGACCAGAGCGGACCTCCTATTTCTTGATATTAATTATTTTGAGGTCATCCTGGGCATGGATTGGCTATCTCTCTATCATGCCATTCTAGATTGCCATGCCAAGACTATTACTCTACCCATGCCCGAGTTACCGAGATTGGAGTGGAGAGGTTCCTCTGTTAGTGCAGCTAGTCGGGTTGTTTCCTTCCTGAAGGCTCGACGTATGGTCGAGAAGGGTTGTTTGTCCTATCTTTCTTATGTGCGGTACACCACCGCCGAGCCTCCGACGATTGATTCAGTGCCGGTAGTTCGAGAGTTTGCTGATGTATTCCCTTCAGACCTTCCAGGCATGCCACAGGATCGTGACATTGATTTTTTTCATTGACTAAGCTCCAGGCACCCAACCTATCTCTATTCCCCCATACCGTATGGATCCGAAGGAATTGAAGGAATAGCTTTAGGAGTTGTTTGCTAAGGGTTTTATCAGACCGAGCGTATCGCCTTGGGGTGCTCAAGTGTTATTTTTGAAGAAGAAGGATGGGACTATGCGGATGTGTATTGACTACCACAAGTTGAACAAGGTCACCATCAAGAACAAGTACCCGTTTTTGCGTATCGATGATTTGTTTGACCAGTTGCAGGGTGCTCGGGTGTTTTCTATGATTGACTTGAGATCTGGGTACCATCAGTTGAAGATTCGATACTCGGGTGTTCCGAACACTGCCTTTCGTATGAGATATGGTCATTATGAGTTCCTGGTGAAGTCCTTTGGCTTGACTAATGCCCTAGCAGCATTTATGGATTTGATGAACAGAGTGTTCAGGCCTTATATTGATTCTTTTGTCATTGTCTTTATCGATGACATTCTGATTTACTCACGTAGCCTGGGGGAGCACGAGCAGCATTTGAGAGTTGTGCTCCAGATCTTGCGGGAACAAAAGTTGTACGCTAAGTTCTCCAAATGTGAGTTTTGGTTAGACTATGTGTCATTCATGGGACACGTGGTATCCGGAGGGGGGATCAATGTGGATCCTAAGAAGATTGAGGAATTTCAGAGTTGGCCACGTCCTACTTCATCTACAGAGATCATGAGCTTCTTGGGACTGGCGGGCTATTATCGCCGATTTGTGGAGGGTTTTTCATCCATTGGAGCTCCTCTGACTAGATTGACCCAGAAGAATTCCCCATTATGATGGTTCGACGAGTGTGAGGCGAGCTTTCAGAAGCTCAAGACAGCATTGAACTCAGCATCATTTCTATTATTGACTTACGGTTTTGGGATGTATACAATTTATTGGGACGCTTCACGCGTTGGTTTGGGATGTGTGTTGATGCAGGAGGGGCGAGTTATTGCAGATGCTTCATGTCAGCTGCAGGTTCATGAGAAGAATTACCCTGTGCACGATCTGGAGTTGGCGGCGATTGTTCATGCTCTTAAGATTTGGAGGCACTACTTGTATGGGGTGCCTTGTGAGGTTTATACAGACTACCGCAGTTTACAGCACTTGTTCAAGCAGAGGGATCTTAATTTGAGGCAGCGTAGGTTGCTTGAGTTGCTTAAAGATTATGACATCACCATTCTTTATCACTCGGGCAAGGCGAATGTTGTTGTAGATGCCTTAAGCAGGAAGGCGGAGATCATGGGTAGCTTGTCTTTCATTTCAGCAGAGGAGAGACCACTAACTTTGGACATTCAGTCCTTCGCTAATCGTCTGGTGAGGTTGGACCTTTCAGAGCCCAGTCGAGTTCTTGCACGTGTAGTGGCTCAGTCTTCATTATTGGGGGAGATCAAGGCTCGGCAGTATGATGATCTGCACTTGGTATCCCTCTAGGAGACGGTGTTGCAGGATGGTGCCAAGGAGTTTTCTATTGGCGAGGATGGTGTTATGAGACTTCAGGGTCACTTATGTGTCCCTAATGTTGATAGCCTGAGGGAGAGGATTCTAGAGGAGGCTCACAGTTCACGGCATTTCATTCATCCCGGTACTACAAAGATGTACCACGACTTGAGGCAGCATTACTGATGGAGGAGGATGAAGAAAGACATAGTGGAGTATGTGGCTAGATGTCTAAATTGCCGGCAGATTAAGTATGAGCACCAAAGGCCAGGAGGCCTACTCCAGCAAATACCTATACCTGAGTGGAAATGGGAGCGCATCATTATGGACTTCGTAGTTGGATTGCCTCGGACCTTGCGGAACGTTGATACGATTTGGGTTATTGTGGACAGGTTGACCAAGTCGGCACATTTCATTCTAGTAGTAGCTACCTACACTTCTGAGAGGTTGGACCAGATCTACATTCGGGAGATAGTTCGGTTGCACGGTGTGCCAGGTCCATTATATCAGATCGAGTTCCTCAGTTCACCTCGCACTTCTGGAGAGCAGTACAGAGTGAGTTAGGCACCCTGGTAGAGCTCAGCACAGCATTCCACTCTCAGACCGACGGGCAGTCGGAGCGGATAGTTCAGATATTGGAGGACATGCTCAGAGCATGTGTGATTGCCTTTGGAGGACAGTGGGACCAGTTCTTTCCTTTGGGCGAGTTTGCTTATAATAAAATTTATCAGTCCATCATTGACATGGCTCCATTTGAGGCTTTGTATGGTCGGCGATGTCGTTCTCCCATCGGGTAGTTTGAGCCTGGCGAGGCTAAGTTATATGGCACCGATCTGGTGAAGGATGCTTTGGAGAGAGTAAAGTTTATTTAGGAGAGACTTCGCACAGCACAATCCAGACAGAAGAGTTACGCGGATCAGAAGGCGCGCGATATATCATTTATGGAGGGTGAGAAAGTTCTGTTGAAGGTCCCACCGATGAAGGGTATTATGAGGTTTGGTAAGAAGGTCAAGTTGAGCCCAAGGCTTATAGGTCCATTTGAAGTGTTGAGGCAAGTTGGGGAGGTTGCTTACGAGCTCGCTTTACCTCCTTGTTTATCACAAGTTCATCCGGTCTTTCATGTGTCCATGCTCCGTAGATACCACGCCGACTTCTCTCGAGTGGTAGATTTCAGCACCATTCAACAAGATGAGAAATTGGGCTACGAGGAGGATCCAGTTTCTATTATTAACAGGCAGGATCGCCAGTTGAGTTCTAAGAGGGTTTCCGCCGTAAAGGTCTAGTGGAGGGGCCAACCAGTCGAGGAGGCGACCTCGGAGTCCGAGGAGGACATGTGGAGAAGATATCCACACTTATTCATCACTTCAGGTATGATTCTAGACCTGTTCGAGGACAAACGATTGTTTAAGAGGTGGAGAATATAACGACCCGACCGGTCGTTTTGTGTTCTAGGACCCCGTGCCCTTGAATGAGACTTCCCGTAGTTGCTTTTACTAATTTATAACTTGCGGGGAAGGTTGGTTCGAGGTTTGGGAGAGTCTGGAGTGGTATAGGAACACTTAGTTCCTTAAGGTTGGCCTTAAAGGCCAAGTTTGACTTCGGTTAACATTTTTAGTAAACGACCTCCGAATCGAGATTTGAACATTTCGATAGGTTCGTATGATGATTTCTGACTTGGGTGTATGTTCGTAACGAGTTTTGGATGACCCGAGAGCGTTTCGGTGCCAAATAGTGAAATAAGATTCCTTAAGTTCAAAAATTGAGATTTGGAACGTGTTTTTGTGTTATCGAGGTCCAAACGGAATTCTGAGAACGGGAATAGTTTCGTTATGTCATTTATGACTAGCTCGCATAATTTGGTGTCATTCCGAGTAGTATAAGTACGTTTCAGCGGGTTGAAAGTGAATTCAAGAACTTAAAGTTCTTAAGTTTGATCCAATAGGTTTTGGGGTATGATTTTTAGATTTAGCGTTATTTCGGACGTTCCGAAGGCTCGAGCGAGTACGTATTATGATTTAGGACTTGTTGGTATATTTGGACGGGGTCTCGGGTGGGCCCGGATGCCATTCGGACATCGCGCGAGGCAAAACCAACCTTAAAAGGACTATTGGTGCGCCAAATCTGGTGCGACCGCACCTGCGGAGAACTAGTCGCAGGTGCGAGACCGCTTCTGCGGTCCCAGCCTCGCAGGTGCGACCCCAGGGGGAGATGCCCAGTTCCGCAGGTGCGGACACGTTCCCGCAGAAGTGGAGCCGCATGTGCGATCTCCGCTCCGCAGGTGCGAAGCCTGGCCCCCTTTCCCCTTTCCGCAGGTGCGAAAATCATCTCGCAGATGCGAGATCGCAGGTGCGGTCCTCAATCTGCAGGTGCGAAAAACCTGTAGGTAATAAAGTCGTCTTAAATGCGGGACTTAGCCATTTTTGAACCATTTTTCTTTATCTTGGGCAATTTGGAGAGCTGGTAAAGAAGGGATTCGACCAAGAAATTTTAAGGTTAGTAATTCCTACCATAAAGTGAGTTTAATACTTGAGTTTTTGGGTAGATTAACACATTAAATTAGTAGAAATCACGGGTTTAGAGTAAAAACCTAGGGTTTTAATAAAATTGAGAATTTACCAAGAAATTGGTTATGGAATCATACAAAAACTATATAATGTTGATCCTTAGGCTATGGGTGATTATTTCCTTTGAAAATTTCTGGAATCCGAGCATGCGGGCCCGGGGGTGTATTTTGGGATTTTGCAACTTAGGTTGAATATATCCATTTGAATAGAAGAATTTTAGACTGTTGAGCATAGATTAGTTTATTCATGTGATGTTTGACTAGTTCTGAGTCCTCGGGTGACCAAATTTGGAGTTTCGGGCGCGTTCTTGACCCAGAAAGTAGACTTAACACGAGGTAAGTCTCCTTTCTAACCTTGTAAGAGGAAATTGTCCCTGTAGGTGAATATAAAGAATTAAATGCTATTATTTGTGGGGGCTACGCACGCACGAAGTGACGAGGGTCCATGCGTAGCTACTATTATGTTATGTCGGGTAGTTTAGGATTCACAAGCATGCTTTATGTGCCGTATTTATGATCTTAACGATGATTAGGTTGCCGAATATTATTGAACTGTTAAGTGAGCATCTAGGAGGTTACGTTCTGCAATTTAGGTTATTGATCCTTCTTTGTAAGCATATTCTCTACTAAATTTCCTGATTCTCTATTAATTATGTGTATATATACGGTTACTCGCGTCGCATGTATGATTCGCGAGCGGGGTAGCCCTACTATTATGTTGACCGCGTCGCATGTCCGATTCGTGAGCGGTGTAATAGATGCTTCTATGGTTCGAGCCGTTCAACCCTTTGACAGTGCACATTTATTTTTACGTCTACGTTCACGGCATGTTATGTGTTTGTTATCTGTTTGGTGTTCTATGATTATTTATCTGTTGAATATCATGAAGAAAATGAGACTTAGGTAATCCGTGCGATAGAGGACTTGACGCATAAAGGTACTTGTAAAAGATAATTGATGTTCCTGTCTCTGTGATTATTCATAATTGCCATTCTGCTTAGTCTTATATTTAAAACATATTATTCTGACCCTAGTAAGCATCACGTCGGCCTCTCGTCACTACTTCTTGAGATTAGACAGGATACTTACAGGGTACATATTATTTATATACTCATGCCACGCTCTGTACTTAATTACATGAGGTTCTGAGGAAGGTGCATCTGGGTATCAGTCCGCAGCTCGTTCCTGATGTATACTTGGTTGAGTCTTCACGGTGAGCAGCTTCTCCTGACGACTTCCAGCAGCACTTTGGAGCTATTCTTTTTTCCATTTCTGTCTATATTTACTCAGACAGCAGGAAAGACGTTTATTCCTTTTGATATTATTCTACTAGATTCCTGTAGACTTGTGACACTAGTTCCTGGCACACACGTTAGTAGACATTATTTTTGGGATGTAAATATTAAATTATGACTATTTCTGCTTAAAATTGCTTAAGTTATTCGTTTTTACCTAATGACTTAAATCTAAATCAAGTAAGTGTTGGAAATGTTTTTGGTAAATCAAATGAAACCCACCAGTAGATAGATGTTGGCTAGCGTGATTACGGTGTTGGGAGCCATCGCGACCTGGGTTAGGATTCGGGTCGTGACAGATATCTTTGGAATTCAGGAATAGCTAACAGTACCGGCAGCAGGGCAGGGATTTTAGAGTAGCTAATCAAAACATAGTTGGACACGACCAGGTTAAACATAGAATTAGGGGTGTATAAGATTAGGAGATAACTGACAATACTATTATAATACATGATTGAATAACAAACAGTGAGGACATAGATGGCATAGTTAAGCATGGAATCATAACACCTCAGGGGGTTCATGGGATTGGGAGGTAACATAGTGTTGATACCCAATTTTTCCTGGGAATATTTTTAATTTGCATATATACCTTCAAAATCATGCATTAATAGCAATCAGTATTTTTCCATAATTTTTCTATATTTTTATTAATTTATTTTAATTTATCCAGCATTTTTGTTTCCAAAAAATAATTACAAAATTGCATTATAAATGATTTCAAAAATATTTCTTGATTTAATGTATTATTCTTGGTCCTATTAAGACCAAATTATTTCACAATTAGCCAAATTGGCACTCTTTAGCTATAATTGCAATAACTTTGCAATTATAGCCCAATCATATGTTTTATACCATTTTTATCCAATAATTAATCATTTATATTTCAAATACTAATTAATCATTTTAATTTATTTTCTCAGCATGAATTTCATTTTTATAATTATGAGCTATTTTATAAATTATTTTTAGTTAATTCAATTGGGTATATAACAATTAGCCACCCCTATTTCAATTTTAGCCTAAAATTAACCTATCCCCTAACCCAATTAAAATAACCCAACAGACCCAAGCCCAGTTCATACACTACCCGGCCCATCTCGGAATTAATCTCGACCGTTGATCAAAATTGATCAACGGTCTAGATTCCCCCTTCCATAATTAACCTAAAGACTACCCCCACCATTTCTCTCATTTCCCCTGTCACTTCCAACCGTCTCTCAACTCTCTCTCTCAGCTCTCTCGTCTCACCAACTCCCTCCGCTAAACTCGACCCCTTTTCGGTCGTCGCCTTGCCGGAATCCATGGTGATTCAACCACCTGCAGCCTTATGGCTCCCTACTTAATATGTGTCATCGCTTTTGAGGCCCTCAAGTGAATCAGAGGCGGTTCACTCACCTCCTACGATCTCATGCCATTTTTCCGGCCATTCATGGCCGTCCGAGTAAGATCTACCACTATCCGGTTGAAATCGGTAATATTTTTAAGTTTTTCTTCTCCTTTATGGGTTCTCTTTGGAAACCCTAACTTTAAACCTTCTGATTCTTTTAGATCTGTAACAGATCTATACGTATTATGAGATCTTTCCATGTTTTCTTTAAAGATCTTCCTGTTTCCTAAAACGATTCTTCACTTTTCAAAACTAGGTTTTAAAATCCTTTACAAGACAGTTCTTTTTCTGGTTTCTTAGCATTATTTCATGATTTTATTGTGTTTAGACATTATTTGAGCCTTTCCCTTTTTGTTTGATTCATTTTGATAGAAATCCCTAAATTTCCTAGGGTCAGTCTATGAGCCTGAGTTTATTTGCGATAATGTTTACCTGTTCTAGCATGACTACTTTGCTTTCATGTGTACTCTGTGATTTCTGGTGTTATTTGCTCTATGCTTGCCATTAGGGTTTCTGATGCTTCTTATTTTGTCTGTTCTGCTAAATCCCTAATGATTCTATGAGAATCCCTAATTTGTGTGATTAGGGTTCCTGACTTTGCCTAATATGTGTTATTCCATTCAAATCAGTACTGTTTTACCATTTTTGAATCTTTGAATAATTATGATTAGTATTTTATTGATTTTTACACAATATTCTCTACTGATTTCGAGTATCTCCTTACATGTGTGATATTCTCCTTGATTGATGTTGATTCCCTGTGATTCGATCTCACTCGAGGTTTTCTTGTTGATTTCCGAAATTATTCTCTTGCCTTATTTCTATGAATAAACATGTTGTCAATTAGTTCTTATACACTTTCCTTAATTAGGATATTCTGAATTTAGTCTTAATCGCATGCCCTATACTTTTACTACTACTTATATGATAAAATCAGCTTTTCAATGATTTCTTTCCTTGTTTGTTTCTGTTTATTACCGTTTGAACATTGACTCCTTAATTAAAGGGAGTACTTACATTACTATGATTCCAACTGGAATTTACTTCTATAATTGGGGTGAACTATTATTTGTTACCATATTTTTCTGTCTGGTTGAAAATTATAAGTACCTTCACTCTTTCATTATCAAAGGGACACGAACACACACAATGTTCATCTCTCTCTTTTACACACATACATACTCTCTATTGTTCTCCTTCTGGTTACCTGCTATTATCAGTCGGCTGCAAGCCAAGACTGATTATTCTACTTGCCTACTCTTCATTCTGTGTTTGTCAACTCCTAACTGGTATGTCCTCAATTTAGTTTAAAGCTTAAAAAACAATATGTTTATTTTGGTATTTCAATTCATCTCATTTCTAATATGCTTTTACTTATGGTTTTATTGTTCAACTTGTAATTAGTATGTATACTTTGCTTCTTTAGTTCATAATACCTCCCCCTTTAGCCTCAGCATGGTTACTACCCCCCTTTTTGCATGTTTCAACATGATTCTGCTTTGCTTCATAGCATACCACAATATGCACTATATGTTACTTAGTCTCTATGTAATCCTGAACACATGTTGTACCCAGTACCTTTTCTCTGAGCCTGTATGTGACTCTGCTTATTGTATGTTTTCCCTATATGCTTCATACTTGTTCCCTACCCTCCAGTCCCTGCTTGTGGTTGTTAAACTGGTTTGGTTCTTATTTCTTGTTCTATGAGTACTGTTCAGATCCTGAGACTCTGATTGTCTTCCCCTTTTCCTTTCAAACTGTTTTCACTGAAGTAACACTCTTCCATTGTTCTTCAAAGCCTATTTCAAACAAGTTATTTTCAGAAGTTGCTTTCCTACTTAACCTTTTCAAAAACTATGTCAAGCACTCTCACTATACTCTTAGAAACTTAGGTTCTGCCCCTCTAATGTGTGACTGCTTAGGGATCCCTATGAGATCCCTCTGAACTCTGATGCATTAGAGCTGGCCTTTCCACACTGCACTTACTCATTATGGTTATGAAAATCTGGGTGTGAGCAGTGCCCGAGATCCCTTGAGGTCCTTAGGGAACTCTGACACAACCGGATTATATGAAAGGCTGTGAAACTTGCTGGCATTGAGGATTCTGGAGACTTTGGGCCTATTGGTAGGATTCCTATAGTATAACTTCTTACTTTTCTATTCATTATGTAATTCTTGCAAATGGCCTGTAATAATTATTTGTAAACAACTATTGGGGATGGATAGTGAAAAAGGAAAAGGGTAGTTACGCATGTTATAGATATTAAAGGGTAGAAATCATGTCCTTAGTCTTATATTTCTACTTGCGCAATAGAACTCATGTTTAGGACCAACATGTGCAAATCATGCATTAAAAATCATGCTTCCTAGGTCTCATGTCTACTGTTTCAGCATATCACTTGATATTACTGCCATATCACTTAGAAAAATCCTGTGTTAGGGTAAATAATGCTAATAATTGGTATCTTCTGCAATCATGCTTCATGCTGCCATGCATACTTAGAAATCCTGTTACTCTTGCATCTTCTAAAATCATGCCTAATGTTGTAATTGTTGTGCATTTAGAAATCCTGCTTAGGAATTCTGCATATGCATTATGCTGCATCTCTACTTGTGCATTAGATATCATGTTATAGGGTTTTATTCGCTCAACTACACCTAGTCTAACTACCGACGCATAAAAAGGTATAAAACAACCTCACTCAATTTTCTCTAAAACAACTGGTGATAATTCTGTGCTTTGCAACACCTAGAACAACATATTTAGGTAATAATTTACAACAGTCTCTCTAACAATTCTGGTAATTATTATACGTTGTCCCATACCTAGGCAAGCCTTAGGTGATATAATTATTAAAAACTGGAAATATGCTTCTTTGTGTATACTGCCTAGGTACGTTGTCCCATACCTAGGCCCGTTTCTGAGTTATAAAGCAAGTCTGCATATCTGCTCATGTTATGAATTCACCTAGACACCATGTCTTAGGGTTCTAATTAACAATACTGCCCTTACATGTGTTTGAGTCGTGCTGTCTATTTGCATTACTTTTGGAGGTAAATTTGAACCTTTTATCTGCTCTTCTCTGTTCCCATTTACTGAAGTCCTATGTGTTTTGTTTGTCGCCTTAGTATTTTTCCTTTGAACCTGAGGGTCTTCCTAGAATTGCCTTATAGGTAGAGGTCCTAAACTCCTCCAGGGCCATTAGAAAAGGACGGGTAACAGCTCGCAATAGAGGTCGATGATCAACACTCTCTTTAATAATCGCTCAGGGGTGGGAAGGGCAGATATGGATATGATGACCGGTGCGCTAATACCACGTGTTTCCCCTCTTTGAGGAGTGATTACCGGGTATTGTACTGATGTGATCCATATGGAAAATAACCTAGGATTCCCCCTATCCTTTATATGCATATTTAGATCATAACTCTTTCAAAAACCTTACTTAGACATTAAATATTTTTAAAACTTTGGTAACATATGTGTGCTTAGACTGCGAATCTTTCAAAACTCTTTACTTGTCTAAACAATTCATTGCCTACTTGCTACGTGCTTAGATTCACAAAGTTATTTGGCCGGGAACCACAGTTGTGGACTCTGAGGGGTGCCTAAAACCTTCCCTTTGGAGTAATTTCAAGCCCTTACCCATTCTCTGGTTGTCTAAATCTTGTTTATAAATGACCCCAAATAGGTGCCCTAACGCACCTTAATTCGTTAGGTGGCGACTCTTTGAATCCTTGTATACCCCTTTCCCAAAAGGAAACGAGTTGTCCCAATAATGTCATGACCCCGACTAATCCGAAAGGAGGAGTTGAAAAAGGGGGCGCGACACATAGTATATGATTGAATTTCAAGACAAGTAGTGGGGACATAGAGGTACTAAACAGAATTGAGTAGAGTTAATCATAGAATCAGAACAACCTAGGTTAACAAATCAGTTTTGCAAAAACAGGTGCATAACAGAAACCATGGAACAAACAAATAATCATTCAAACATATACAAATAGAGTAAAGCTAGTTTAGTACATACTACCAAGGAATGGACAAGTTCATAACATGCTGATCAAAAATTGAATTAGGCTAATTACATATTAAAAAGTCACATAATAGACAGGAATATATTGGTAACTAGTAAATTAAAGCAGCAAGAAAACACATAGTGTTTGGAACTGGGATTGAAGTCAGAACATACAAGTTAAGGAGAGTAGACACAAAGTAAAGAGCAATAGAGTGCAATAATTAGCCTTGGCTTAAAGCCGGCTAATTTCAGTAACAGTAGCAAGTAACAAGAGCAGAAAAGTTTTAAGTGTGAGAGAGTTTTTTGAACTAATGTGTTCGTGTGTTGAATGAAAAGAGAAGAGAGTATATATATATATATATATATATATATATATATATATATATATATATATATATATATATATATATATATATATATATATATAAGTTTGAAAGTTATGTAAATAAGGCAACAATCAATTTGTTCAGTAATTGAAGAACTCGGAATCAATTAAAATAAAATCAGTCCGAGTTTTTCCTTAATTAAGGGAGTCATTTCAAACGGTAAAGGACAGGAAACAAGTTAAAAAAAGAAATCACATAGCTGGAGTACAACAATTAAGGAAAGAATTCAAACACTGTAGGTACAGAATAAGTAATTAGGGCTAGATACATAAGGGTTTAATTAAGGAAGCAGTAGTAAGAATAAGTAAATAATAATTTCAATCATAAATAAGGAAAGCAGTAATTTAAAAGTCGTGAAAAATAGGGAAATAACCAGAAATAGGCATACGAGTATCAACACAGGAAATCAGGGATTCAAAGAATCAAAGTAGTACTAATTTTAAGGGAAATATTATAAACTTCTGTGAATAAACAAATAGACCCAAGTACAAACAGAAGGAATCGAAGAATATGAAAACCTAATGGACATATTAGGGTAAAATCAAATTAATCGAAGGAGAACCCAAGAGAATCAAACACATAGACAAATCGAATGAACAGTTAGTAAAGACGAACTCAGAATCCAAAACTAAAGCCGAGAAGATAGGGGTTTTCAACATAACTAATTAGGGTTAAAAGGAAATCTAACTAAATCGATTAAACACATAAGAATCAAGGAATAACACTTAAAAATCAGAGGAAATTGTCTTGAAGAAAAGGTTTCAAAAACCCTAGTTAGGAAAATGAAGAGACGTTTCAAAAATCAGAAAGCTTTTCATAGAAAACAAGTAAAATAGTTCAAATATTCTCAGATTTGTTACAAATCTAAAGAGTTAAGATATGAAATTAGGGTTTTGAGAGGAATAACCCAGAGATAGAGAGAGACCGACTTAGAAACCGTAGATTTAGTAAGAAAATAGAACGATCTTACTCAATCGAGCCATGGTGGCCTGAGAATGGTAAGAACAAGTACAGGGGTGAGTGAACGGCCACTGGTCCCTTGAGGACCTCAAAGACAGCATGAATCTCGGCCATAGGAGAGACATTAGGGCTAGGGGTGGTGGTGAGACACCATTATTAACGGCGAGCAAGCAACCGGCGAAGGGGAGTTAGGGTTAGGCAGAGGGAGTTTGAGGGAGAATGAGAGGGGTGACGGAGGAGAGGGTGAGGGAAAATGAGGGGTTTTGGGGGGTAGTTGTAAGGTTAATTATGGCAAAGGCAAACCTGGACCGTTGATCAAAAATGATCAACGGCTAGGATTTAAGCGGACTGGGTCGAGTAGGATTTAGGTTTGGGCTTGGGTTTGTTGGGCCAGGTATAATTAGGTGTTTGGGCTGGTTTAATTTAGGCTATAATTGAAATAGAAAATAGGCCATTTGTTAAATACTCGAATTAAATTATTCAAAATAATTTATAACATAATTACTAATTATAAAATGAATTTCATGCATAAAAACATTTTAAAAATAAATATTTGGTATTTTAAAATACAAAAGACTAATTTCTGGTAAAGAATAGTACAAAATTATATGAGTGGGCTATAATTGCAAAGTTATTGCAATTATAGCCAAAAGGTGCCAAATTGGCTGCTTATGGAATAATTTGGTCTTAATAGGACCACAAATAGTAAATTAAATCAGGAAATGTTTTTGGAATCATTCGTGATGCAATTTTGTAATTATTTATTGGAAATAAATACTGAATAAATTAATAAAATGTAGAAAAATTAGGGAAAATACCAATAGCTACTAATGCACGATTTTGAAGGTATATATGCAATTTAAAAAATATATTTTGGAAAAAATTGGGTATCAACAGCTACCCCTCTTTACCCGGAAAGGATGAAAGAGTTGACGGGTAAAGATAAGATGGCCAATTTTGACCGAGCGAAACGGTTTGAGAGATTTAGGTCGCACCCTATCTTCTGAGCTGCCTACATATCCCTGGTTATACAGGAATCAGGCCGCATGTAGCTCCGGATTCATCGGCGAAATATACCGGTGAAGTCATTGCTAGAACAGACGCAATATCTAGGGATAGGCGAAGAATGGCTCATGAGAGGGGTTAGGTTTGATACAGTTTGGGGGAACTGGAGCGGGATCGCTCTTGCTGGGATAGCAGTTTCTTGCCGGGTCACCTGCAAATAAGAATACTACAAGCATATATTGTGCATAAAATTAAACATGATGCAGGTTCCCTTTGGACTATGAGAGTTGTCTTCGGATGGTTAGGGATGACGTCTTCATACCATGATGTCCTTGTCCATGAATTGTTTTATGTGAGATTCGCATGCCATGAAATGATGTTCTCGGGCCATGAAGATGGTGCCTCCGAACTATGACGCATTTGAATAATGATATGCAAAATTGAGAGAGATCCTTAGGCCATGACATGGTGTCTTCCGGCTATGAGAATGATGCCTTTAGACTATGACGCCTTTGGACACATTGGCGATATTTCAGCCCATGAGATGCAATAATATGATGTCGACAAGACAAGGCTTAGTCTTGCAAATTGGAGGGCAGAGCTTAGCCCGAAAAAGGAGCAGAGTGGATAATGTTTGAGAGACAACGCTTAGTCTGGGTGAAAAAGTGAATTGGAGGCAGAACTTAGCCTCATGCAAGTATGGAGACGGAGCTTAGTCTCGTGCAAATAAAAGAAGAGATTAGCCTTATGCGAGGGAAGGCAGAGATTAGCTTATACAAGAAAGGCAAAGATTAGCCTTATGCAAGGTGCGGAACAGAGCTTAGTCCCATGCAGATGAAGGCAGATCTTAGCCTTATGCATAGGAAGGCAGCGATTAGCCTTATGCAAGATGAAGACAAATATTAGCCTTATGCAAGGTGCGGGACAGAGCTTATTCCCATGCAGATGAATGCAGATCTTAGCCTTATGCATAGGAAGGCAGCGATTAGCCTTATGCAAGATGAAGGCAGAGATTAGCCTTATGTAAGTTGCGGGGCAGATCTTAGTCCCATGAAGATGAAGGCATAGATTAGCCTTGTGCAGAGGAAGGCAACGATTAGCCTTATGCAAGATGAAGGCATAGATTAGCCTTATGCAAGGTGCGGGACAGGGCTTAGTCCCATGCAGATGAAGGCAGAACTTATCCTTATGCAGAGGAAGGCAGTGATTAGCCTTATGCAAGATGAAGGCAGAGATTAGCCTTATGCGAGGGAAGGCAGAGATTAGCCTTATGCAAATGCGGAGGTAGAGTAACCTCATGAAAGATGGAAACAGAGCTTAGTCTCATGCAGCGGAAGGCAGTGATTAACCTTATGCAAGATGAAGGTAGAGATTAGCCTTATGCGAATGTGGAGGTAGAGCTTAACCTGATGCAAGATGCAGTACAGAGCTTAGCGCCATGCAAGATGAAGGCAGAGCTTAGTCTTATGCAGAAGAATAAATAGCAAATGGTAGCTGAGTTTCTTAGCTGGTAGAAGATTTTGACATTGCGATAGTTGCGAGAATTGTGACCACAGAGCATATTTATTCTTTGTGCTGATAGCAAATTTCAGCAATTGCAACTGTTTGAGAATTGTGACTTCGAAACATGTTTATTCTTTGTTCCTGCATCCAAAGAAAAATCGTGAGTTCTGTAGATGGGGGATTGATTCGTGTTCCTGCTGGCTTTGCTTGACTTGCTCGGCGTGGTCAAATAATCATGTTTGCATCATCGGGGTATCGTTTGCTAAACAGAGATATATTACAAGCAAGAACGCATGATTTTGTAAAGACATAGTAGAAAATATATTTTAAGAAATTGGGATGAACCGATAACCGTGACAAGGTCCGAGACATTGCGACCTCTCATGCTATGGAATTTTGAGGGTCCTCCTGAAAATTATACCCCAGTTATTTGGGTTGGCGTCTCTAACGGCTATACATGTTGCGATCGACCGAACTTGCTTCGGAATTTTAAGGGTCCTCCTCAAAATTCTGCCCCAGTTTCCAATTGTGGGGGAAAATGAGATTTTTATTGAATTGTAACCGAACCCATAGGGCTGCCTACATATCCCCTCTTAAATGGGAATCAGGTCGGGCGTAGTTCAATTTACATCATTTGAAAAAAGCATAAAGAATTACACATAGTATCAGTTGACTGCATCTGAATTGATCAGTTTTGGCCAGACTTCTCTGTCCATTTCTGCAAGTATAAGAGCTCCTCCTGTCAATACTCGGTGAACCATATAAGGACCTTGCCAGTTGGGAGAGAATTTCCCTTTGGCTTCATCTTGATATGAAAAGATCTTCTTTAACACCAGCTGCCCCGGTGTGAACTGTCTCGGCTTGACTCTTTTGTTAAAGGCTCTGGAAATCATGTTCTGATAAAGTTGCCCATGACATATTGCATTCATTCTCTTCCCGTATATGAGGGCTAGCTTCTCGTAACGGCTCCTTATCCATTCAGCATTGCTGAGCTCAGCTTCTTGTATGATTCTTAAGGAAGGCATCTCCACCTCGGCGGGAATAACAGCTTTCGTGTTGTAAACCAGTAAGTAAGGAGTTGCCCCAGTTGATGTACGGACTGTGGTGCGGTATCCCAATAAGGCAAATGATAGCTTTTCGTGCCACTGTTTGTGCTTTTCTATCATCTTTATCAATATCTTCTTGATGTTCTTATTGGCGGCTTCTACAGTTCCGTTCATCTGAGGTCTATAGGCTGTAGATATCCTGTATTTGATTTTGACAGTATCGCACATGGCTTTCATCATATCACTATTGCGATTGGAGCCGTTATCGGTGATGATTGATTCTGGAACTCCGAACCGACAAACAATACAGTCGCGGACAAAGTCTTCCACGACTTTCTTAGTCACTTCTTTGTAAGATACTGCTTCGACCCATTTTGTGAAGTAATCAATAGCTACCAAGATGAACCTGCGTCTATTTGAGGCTGCAGGCTCGATTGGTCCAATGACGTCCATTCCCCAGGCGGCGAATGGCCAAGGTGAGCTTGTTGCATTGAGCTCATTTGGGGGTACTTTAATCATATATGCATGTACCTGACATTGATAGCATTTCCGAACGTACTGGATGCAGTATGTCTCCATGGTCATCCAGAAATAATCGGCTCTGAGTATCTTCTTGGCCAAGACGAAACCATTCATATGTGGGCTGCAGGTCCCAGCATGTATCTCTTCAAGTAGTTTGGAGGCTTCCTTTGCATCGACACATCTCAGTAATCCCAAATCGGGAGTTCTCCTGTACAGGGTTCCTCCGCTGTGAAAGAAACTGTTGTACAAGGTCTGAAGCGTGCGTTTCTGAGTATGATTTGCATGCTCTAGATACTCTCCCTTTGTCAGGTATTCCTTGATGTCGTGGAACCATGGTTTTACGTCCGCTTCTTATTCAACATGGGCACAATATGTCGGCTGGCTATGGATCTTTATTGGAATAAGGTTAATGAAGTTCTTATCTAGATGTTGTATCATGGATGATAGAGTGGCTAGTGCATCAGCAAACTCGTTCTGAATTCTGGGGACGTGCCAAAATTCTGTCTTTGTGAACCTCTTTCTCAATTCTTGCACATGGTGCAGATACGACAGTATCTTGGAATTCTTGGTAGCCTATTCTCCTTGTACTTGGTGTATAAGCACATCTGAGTCACCAATTACCAGAAGCTCCTAAATATTCATGGCAATGGCCATGTTGAGCTCTAAGA
This sequence comes from Nicotiana undulata, assembly GCA_005239495.1. Lineage (NCBI taxonomy): Eukaryota > Viridiplantae > Streptophyta > Magnoliopsida > Solanales > Solanaceae > Nicotiana > Nicotiana undulata. The sequence goes on along the minus strand of ML281198.1, from coordinate 27,438 downwards.
TGCAGGCTTCGTATTCCGCCATATTGTTGGTGCAGGGAAATCTGAGTTTGGCAGATACCGGGTAATGTTGACCAGTTTCTGATACAAGACTGCTCCAATACCGACTCTTTTGAAATTGGCTGCTCCGTCAAAGAACATTCTCCAACCGTCATAGGATTCAGCAATGTCTTCTCCTATGAACAACACTTCTTCATCGGGAAAATACGTTTTCAGGGGCTCGTATTCTCCATCCACAGGGTTCTCAACAAGATGTTCTGCCAATGTCTGTCCCTTGACCGCTTTCTGAGTTACGTAGACGGGGTTGAATTCACTCAGCAAGATTTGCCACTTAGCCAGCTTGCCAGTGGGCATGGGCTTCTGAAAGATATATTTCAAGGGATCCCTCCTTGATATGAGGTATGTTGTGTAGGCACAGAAGTAGTGCCTCGGCTTCTGGGGTACCCAAGTTAGAGCACAATAGGTACGTTTCAGTAGAGCGTACTGTGCCTCCTATGGGGTGAACTTCTTTCTCCTTGTCTCGTCGTGATGTCCCAGAACGCAGCCAAAAGCTCCATCCAGTACTACGAGGTAGAGTAGAAAAGGTCTACCTGACTCTGGAGGTACCAAGACTGGCGGCGTTGATAAGTACTCCTTGATTCTGTCGAATGCTTTTTGATAATCCTCAGTCCATTTGGTCGCAACATCTTCCTTTAACATCTTGAATATTGGTTTACATATGACCGTGGACTGGGCTATGAACCAGCTGATGTAGTTAAGGTGTCCCATAAAACTCATTACATCCTTCTTATTTCTTGGTGGTGAAAACTCCTGGATGGCCTTGACCTTTGATGGATCCAACTCTATTCCTCGGCGGCTGACGATGAACCCAAGCAATTTTCTAGCGGGAACACCGAATGCACACTTGGCTGGGTTTAACTTCAAGTTGTATTTCCGCAATCTGTTGAAGAACTTTCTCAGATTTGCTATATGGTCGGTGACTTTCTTGGACTTGATGATGACATCGTCCACGTATACCATGACCTCCTTATGTATCATGTCACAGAAGATAGTAGTCATAGCACTCATGTAAGTGGCCCTAGCATTCTTACAACCGAATGGCATCATCTGGTAGCAGTATACCCCCCACGGCGTAATGAAAGCCGTTTTCTCAGCGTCTTCCTCGTCCATCCAAATCTGATGGTAACCGATGAAGCAATCCATGAATGGCTGAAGTTCATGCTTGGCACAAACGTCAATCAGGATGTGTATGTTTGGAAGGGGGAAATCATCCTTTGGACTGGCCCGGTTGAGATCCCGGTAGTCGACACATACCCTAACCTTTCCATCTTTCTTCGGGACTGGCACGATGTTTTCTAACCATGTTAGGTATTCAACCACCCTGAGGACCTTGGCGTTGATTTGTTTGGTAACTTCCTCTTTGATTTTCAGACTCATATCAGGTTTGAACTTTCGGATTTTTTGCTTTACTGGCGGACACATTGGATAGGTTGGCAACTTGTGAGCCACGATGGATGTACTTAGACCAGTCATGTCATCGTAAGACCATGCGAATATATCTTCATACTCTTTCAATAATCGTGTGTATTCTTCCTTTTCTGACGGTGACAAGTGGATGCTGATGCGAGTTTCTTTGACAGTCTCTGAATCTCCCAGGTTGACTACCTCAGTTTCGTCCAGATTAGACTTAGGTATGTTCTCAAAATCCTCTACTTCTCTGACAATTTCATCGGGTATGACATCCTCTTCTTATGAATCAATGCCCTTTTGTTGCGTTGTCTCATTGCATGTCACAGTCATTGGTTCATCAAGACAGGAAATAGTAATGCTATATAGATAAAAGTAATGAGAGAAAAATGGTAATAAATAAATACGGATTCGTTGAAACGTAAAAGCGATTTTGATAATTTAACAAATGTTTTGGAACATTGGAGATTTTATTGGAAAACAAAAATGCGAAAAGGAAATCATTAGCAAAATGAAATAAATAATGCTTGTGCAGCCTTGCTACCCAGGGACTCGTCGGGCCCTGGATGGTCTGACGGTCCAGTTTCTGAGGAATGATCCCTTGCTCACGGCTTGGATGGAAGGGTCTTCCTCCTCTTCTTCCTCGACAATAACACAAAAGTCCATATCTTCATCTTCCAGGAATAGATTCTTCAAGGTTGCTAATGCTTCTTCTTCTGACCCCTATATGATGTCAGCTTGCTAGAAAGTCTGCTTCAAATGTGGTATAGGTTGTTCCAATGGATAGTGGGGACCGCGCCATGGTGGTGACCAGTTTTTGTACTCTTGCCAAGTGTACTTATATCCCAAACCAAAAGTGGTGTTATGGCACTTCAGCTGTATTGGTTTGGAGATCCCTTGAAGATTATTGCCGAGTCCTTTGCCAGGCTCGTACCCGCTCCAATTCAGTATGCTTTCGATCTTATTGTCCCACCACTTATCCTTGTCTATTGCGTTGACCCGCTCGATATGGTGGTAGGTTTCTCCACCCAGCCTTCTTCTACCTTCAACCACCGGGAAGGTCTGGCGGTTGTAGATAGGGTTGCTTCCGTCTCCATGAATGATTACTTCCTGGTGATTGCACTCGAATTTTACTACCTGATGTAATGTTGATGCCACAGCCCCAGCGGCATGTATTCATGGTCATCCCAATAACAGGTTGTAGGACGTAGATATATCTAGCACCTAAAGTTCAACCTCGAACCATGTGGGTCCCATTTGCAGACAAAGACTAATTTCACCAATGGTAGACCTCTGACAACCGTCGAAAGCCTTTACGTTCATGGACCCTTCTCTTATCTCGTACAATACCTTGCCCAATTTCTTGAGTGTTGTCAGTGGACAGATGTTGAGGTTGGATCCTCCGTCAATCAGAACCCTAGTGATGAAGTAATCCTCACATTGCACAGTGATGTGTAGTGCCTTTTTGTGACTTAACCCTTCAAGAGGCAGCTCGTCCTCGTGGTAATTGATCTTATGACTTTCCAGCACCTATCCTACCATGTTGGCCATTTCTCCACTAGTGATGTCATTTGGCACATATGCTTCGTTCAACAATTTCATTAAAGCATTCATGTGCGCCTCCGAATTCTGCAGCAATGATAGAATGGATATCTGGGGTGGAGTTTTGTTCAACTGATCTATGACTGAGTATTCCTTGGCTTGCACCTTCCTCCAGAGATCATCCGGACCTGTTTCAATGATGGGCGGTCTGTTGGAAGCATGTTTGCTAGACTCTGCCAAGTGTTCAGGTGTATAGACCCTACCGGTCCTTGTCATCCCATGTGCAGCACCAGCTTTTTCTATCTTGACCTTACCTTTCCTTCTTACTTCAGTTACGTAATCCCAAGGCACATCATTAGTGTTGAAACGTGGCATGGTTGACATTGTCACTGTAATTGGTGTGGCTATATTTACTTCAAATGGGACGGGTACAGTGGCAGGTGGCATTAGTTCAACCTCAAACGGCACAGGCGCATTGGCAGGTGGTGCCGATTCAAACTCGAATGGAACTGATGCATCTACTTCAACATCTCCTGACGGCTGAATCTGGACTATGATGGGATTCAGTGTGACCGATGGCTTCTTTGTGTCATCACCTTCTTTGATCAACCCGATCGACTTTACTAAACTAATAAATAAGGCTCGCGTCGGGTCTCATTTCCCCTCTATCTCTATCATGTTGATTCCTCCACCCCTTTGATCTGGGAGCAGATTGTTGCAGACATTGGGAGTAGCTTACTTTGCTCGAATGATCTTATTATCAATCAAAGATTAGATATTATCCTTCAATGAGCAGCATTCATCAATAGTATGCCCTTTCATGCCGGAATGGTATGCGTAGGTTTTATTCGGATTGACCCACTAGGATGCATTTTCTGGGGTTACAGCAGGGATAGGGGTGACATAACCAGCATCTTTTAGCCTTACGTACAGTTGGTCAATAGGCTCAGCGATGGCGGTATATTGTTTAGGCAGCCTGCGGTCAAAGTTGGGTCGAGGTCTTGGGAAATTCTAGCGAGCTGGAGGTGACTAGTAGTGAGATGGTTGAGAGTTGTATGCATGATAAATAGGGGATGGTTGAGAATATCTAGGAGATGTGGTTTGATAAGTAGGTGGAGGAGATGGCTGATATGTTGGTGGAGGTGTTGGCTGATATGTGGGCGGGGGTGCTTGGTATGTAAGTGGAGAGGTTCGATACGTCAGTGGGGATTTAGGTCCCTATGCAACCATTACAGCTCCCACATTTGTGTTTTTGGATATGCCGCCAGATTTCAGCGCCTTGTTCGTGGCTGTAATGCTTCAAAATTAGTGACCATTCCGCTCTTAATCCTTCTTCAATTCTCTCACCTAGCTTGATGATGTCAGAGAATTTGTGGTTTTCAATCACCATCAGCCTTTCATAATATTGTGCGTCTTGTGCTCGGACGAAGAATTTATTCATTGGCTGCTTCAGACCTCCAACGAGTGGCATACTCGCGAAAGGTTTCGGTGGGCTTCTTCTTGAGATTTTGAATATAAAACACATCTGGAGCATTCTCTGTGTTGAACCTGAACTGGTCCATGAAATCTGATGCCATGCTCACCTAGTTGGACCATTTCTTAGGGTCTTGGCTGATGTACCAAGACAGAGCATCCCCTGTGAGGCTCCTCATAAACAATTTCATCCGAATCTTCTCGTCTTTTCCTACTCCCACCAATTTGTCACAATAGGTCCTTAGATGGATCCTGGGATTGCCAGTACCATCGAACATCTCGAACTTGGGAGGTTTGTAGCCCTATGGTAGTTCAACATCAGGTTGTATGCAGATATCTTTATAATTCAACCCTTTAATTCCCTTACCTCCTTCAACGCCTTGAACTCGACTAGTCAGTTCTTGAGTTCTTCGGGCAAGTTCTTAATAAGCATATCCTTCTCACTGGATTCAGGTGTGTAAGAAATGGGTTGGGTGGAGTGAGGTAGAGTCTCCACGTAGATGAGGTTGTTCTGATGGCCTGGCGCCTAAGCATAGAGGTGGTCAATGGTGGAGTTATGTGGTTCAGGGATGATCAGTGGGGTGTTTCTCGGAGTTTGGCAAGTGTTGTGTTGGTATTGTGGTGGAACGGTTTGATTTTTCGGTGGAGTTGTATGGTGGTGAGTTGCGGGAGGATTCTGTTTGTTTGGGGTATTCTGAGGAGGTATGGGATTTTGGGTGTTTGGATGATTGGCATCTGGAACACTAAGTGAGAATGATATATTTGCCAAGTTTCGAACATGTTCGAGCTCCCCTTGGAGTTTCAACAACCTTTTCTCGAGTTGTGTCACGACATCATTTTGGACCTGAGTACCTTGACTGTTAGAAGCTTCCGTTCGTTCAGTTGGCATTGTGTTTTCCTTTCTGATATTGCTCAAATCTTCCATTTTTCTATTGCCTTTGCCTTTAGGTGGACTAGGAGGAGGAGAAGGTGGAGGGCCTCTGGATCTTGTGTTGTATGATGATGATGCCAGAATGCACGAACCAACCTTTGGGGAGGGGAATAATCAAAAGAAAGAAACAAAACAAAAGTAAAAAGGTATCCAAGTTAGTGAGGATCATGAGAAAATATTTGCAATATTTAAACACATATTGCATAAATGTAAGTGTGTGTCCTAATTTTGGGAGCCTCATTGTGCCCTAGGTAGTCCTAGCAACAAATTGATTTGGAGAACTTAGATGCCAAAATGCCTCATTTCATTAATGAAAAATAGACGAATCCCAAAACGACACTAGAACAATAAACAGGAAATAAAGTCACTAATGGAACTCAGCCTTATTACATTGATAAAAGCAAAAGGTAAATCTAATCTATTTGGTCCCAGAAAGACCTTCCCTAGATTTTATATCCTTGATCCCATCGAACAAGTTCCCTAGCTCACGCAGTCCCAGCAGCAGGTATGCTCTGGTCAGGTGACCTCCTTCATTCCCCTCGGCTTTCTGGGAGTCTTCAACCCTCTTGATGATTTTTCCTTCCAGCTCCACTATGCCACGCTCCAAGTATTCCAGCTTCTTGTTGGAACGGATAGCCATGTCTTCCCACTCTTCGATCAACCTTTTGTTGGTTTCATGTATCTCCCGGTGCTCGTTCTCAGAGTCATGGATCCTTTTGCGCAGCCGGTTGTACTTGAACTGAGCCTCGATATTCTCATCTATGATTTTGTTGCCTCGGCTGATTCCTGGCCTCACTAACCCATCCAAGTCGTCTTCCAACCACGCCGGGTAGAAAGGTGCACATCCTGCATGGTACCTGTCTGGTTCAATAGTATTCTTTTCCATTATAATCTTGCAGTGCCATATGTGTTGGGCTTGGAACTTGTATGGGACGTCGTCATCCTGGAAGTCAGCTCTGAAGTGGCTCATCTTATCAACCCTCGGCACAACTTTCTTTCTTCCTGCCTGTCTCATGACCCGGAGAGGAACGTAAGGATATATACCTCTCAACTCGATCAGCACTAGGTGTGGTGCATCCCTGGACCTGATGATGAATTCGTCCGTCGGGAACCACTCGAACATCCATTGTACATGCTCCTCAGTTAGGTTATCAAAGAACTTCACCCACTCCTTGGCAGTATCTGGCTGAGCAAATTTGTCGAGAATATACGTCATCCGCTTGGGGTGATGGAAAGCAATGTGGTCATTCCAATCCCTTCACGGAAGTTCTTGATGGTACTGGCCCTTTTGAAGATGTTCTAACAGCCATAGCTGCAGTAACAGGTTGCAACCCTCGAAATGCTTAGCTCCTCTTTGACAACGTTCCAAGGCTCGGTAAATGTCAGATATGATCATAAGGACAATGCTGGAGGCTTGCCCATCAAGGCCTTGGTTACCATTGCCAACCTAGTGTGAATCCTTTCCCTCTTAGTTGGAAATACTATCAGCCCCAGAAAGCATACAATGAATACGAATACCCTACGGCGGATATGACCAAGAGAGGTGATGGCAAACTCGTCGTGATAGGTACGGTATGACTTGCTGTGACTGTATCTTTCATATAAGTACTCGAAGGGTATGATGACTGTTTCATACACTCCAACTCAGCGTTCTTCTTCAACCCCATCATTTTCAAAAAGCCTTTGCCCGTGCGGTTCTCAGACACCAGTAACCCAGGGGTTTCCCAAACTATCCCAGCTAGTCCTCATATCTCTTCTAACAGCGGTGTCATCTCAATATTCCCAAAGCGGAATACAGCTCTTTCACTATCCCAAAACAAGGTGGTGGCCTCAATCAACATGTTGTTTGATTGGATGTCCAGAAGTGATGGTAGATTGCCCAGGTATTTCTTTACGTGTTTCTTATCGCTGGAGGAAAGATCCTCCCACCAGTTAAATAGCATTGGAGGGATAATGCTAACCATACCGAATCTGGGGACCTCGTGCCTCATTTTTTGCAAGACAAAAATAGTTAGGACCTTACCCCCGCTAGACTCGACTATTTATACATTTATGATTAGCATACAGGCATTATTCTCCAAATAAATGCACAGAACATGATCGCGTCCGTAGGGATTATGAAAACCCCGGTGGACTTTGGACAAGGCTGTCTTAAAGGGTTATTGTGAGGAAGACACATTAACCCGGCTAGGTTTGACCATGATGCATGCACAGTATAACAGAGTAAGGTTTTCTTTGGGGTTCTAGACTGGTACCCTTGAGCGGACAACTCAAGGGGGAAGGCACGGAACCATCGATTGCACTGTTGATCGACTGGTTTTACCGCAAAGAAGCCTTTCCGAATTTAGGGGTGATATAAATAGGAAGAGTGCAACCACTCATAGCGTTGCAAGATTTGTATAGGTGTGGAATATGATTTTGAGCATGATTATGCAGCAATAAATAAACAATAGAAAGCATATTGTTATATATTTGCACATTATGAAAGCGGTGAATACAACAGTTATAATTTAAAGCAGTTACAAAGGAAAACAAAGAAACATGTCAGTTTTGTTTTTGGAAAAGAATAAATACTTGAAAAAAAAACAATTAATTGCACATAAGGGGGAAAGGGTGCAGGTATTAACAAATTAAAGATGCAAATTCACAAAGCAGTTTGAAATGGTCCCTAGCAGAGTCGCCATGCTATCGCGCCCCCTTTTTCCTCTTCTTTCGGATCAGTCAGGGTGTTTGACATTATTGGGACAACTCATTTCCTTTTGGGATAAGGGATGTGAAGGATTTGAAGAGTCTCCACCTAACGAATTAAGTTGCGTTATGGCACCTATTAAGGGTCACTAATTGTACAACCAGAGATTGGGTAAGGGCTTGAAATTACTTCAAGGGGAAGGTGTTAGGCACCCTCAAAGTCCACAACTGTGGTTCCAAGCCAAATGAACTTTGTGAATTAAACAAGTAGAAAATAGGCAGTCAAAGCATACACATGTAAACAAATGAAGGTTTGATAAAACGATTTACAGTCTAAGCACACATATGTGGTAAAAGTTTTAAAAGATTCACAGTCTAAGCACACATATGTAAAGGATAGGGAGGTCCTAAGTTGTTTATCCTATAGGATCACATCGATGCAATGCCTGATAATCACTCCTCAGTGAGGGGCTACACGTGACATTAGCGCACCGGTCATCATATCATTTCTACCCTTTATCCCACCCTTTAGCGGTTATTAAGCGAGTTTTATTTAACGAACTCTAAGCGTGTTTTTACCCGTCCCTTGCTTGTGGTCCTGGAGAAATTTAGGACCTCTATATATTGGTAGTTCTAGACAAACCCCTAAGGTTTTAAAAGGATAAAATTCTGGGCGACAGGCAAGAACAAGTAGGACTACCAAATAAGTGCAGGAAGACAGTTAAAGGCTCAATTTCACCTCCACATGTAATGCACATAAGCAGCACGTCTCAAACACAAACAAGATGCAGTTTATTAGACAGAATTCTAAGCAGGATATCTAAGTGAAGGCTAAAGCACAGAAATACATGACACTGTTTTTACAAACTCAACAACGGGGTCCTAATCAGTTGCCTACTGATTCTTAAACCTGTGAGTCTTTAAGCGGTAAACACAATAAAAAAATAACAATTTTCCAGTTTTATAGAAGTTAAATACCTAAGGCTTTCCTAGGCGTGGAATTGTGCAATTAACAATTACCAGAATGCAGGGGCTGCTATCCGTTTTATTCAGGAAACATCACAATGTGAGATTATTTATACCTTTTCTCGAATCAGTAGTTAACTAGGTGTCTTAAACAAATGCGAATAGTGTCCTAGAGCATGATATCTAATATGCACATACAAATGGTTGAATTATTAAGACATAATCTCAAAATGCACAGAATTCCTAAGGCATGATTTCTAAATGCACATAAAGGTTACAGAATCGTCAAAGCATGATTTCTGAATGCACACATGAGCAACAGTTTTTATATTAATTATCCTATGAGCAGGATCTCTAAGTGATAAACATAACATAGATTAGGGACATGTTGTACGTTAAAGCAGTAAACATGAAAGCCCCAAAGACATGGTATCTAATACATGTTTGGCATGGTTTGGATGAATATGTTGGTCCTAAAACATGGATTCTAATGCAAATATAAATAAGATAAAGCCTATGACATGCTTTCTACCCCAGTGATATTAATAGGATTATATAGCTACCCTCCCCATTTCACTATCCATCCCCAATATTCGCTTACAAATAATTATTACAAACCAGCTGAATAAATTACATAAATAGATTTTTTTTTAAAAGTTAAACTATAGGGAGCCTGAAGCAGGCCCAAGTGTATCCTGAACCAGATCTTCCATAACCTCAAATGCCAAGTTTATAGCCAGTCTCATGTCCGGGTGTGTCAGAGTTCCCTAAGGACCTCAAGGATCCCGGACTATGCTCACACCCAAACTTTCAGAACCAGAAGTGAGTAAGTGCAGTGTGGAAGGGTCAACCCTAGTGCATCAGAGTTCAGAGGGATCTCACAGGGATCCAAAAGAAGCCACACACTGGAAGGGCAGAACCTAAGGACTTAAGAGTAGAGTGAGAGTGCTTGACTTAGTTTTGAAATATTTTTGGTATAAAAACAGTATTGAAAAAAAGGATTCAATTAAGTAAAGAAGTCTTATAAAAATATAGGAGTTTCTTAGTAGTAAAATAGTTTTGACAAGAATTGTGTAAACACTTGAGGAATAAAACAGACAGCAAACAACATAGAACAAACAGGTTCATGATTCATACAAGGGGAATTGGGATTTGGGGACATATAATGCACATAGTGAACATATAACAACAGAAGTACAGAGATCTTTGGAATTCAGGAATAGCTAACAATACCGGCACCAGGGCAGGGATTTCAGAGTAGCTAATCAAAACATAGTTGGACCAGACCAGGTTAAACATAGAATTAGGGGTGTATAAGATTAGGAGATAACTGATAATAGTAGCATAGTACAGGATTGAATAACAAACAGTGAGGACATAGTTGGCAGAGTTAAGCATAGAATCAGAACACCTTATGGGGTTCATGGGATTGGGAGGTAACATAGTATAGGATTGAATTTCAAGACAAATAGTGGGACATAGAGGTACTAAACAGAATTGAGTAGAGTTAATCATAGAATCGGAACAACCTAGGATAACAAATCAGATTTGCAAAAATAGGTGCATACCAGAAACCAAGTAACAAACAAATAATCATTCAAACATATACAAATAGAGTAAATCCAGTTTAGTACATACTATCAAGGAATGGACAAGTTCATAACATGTTGATCACAAACTGAATTAGGACAGAACTAACACTGATCCAAACAGGCTAATTACATATTGAAAAGTCAGATAATGGACAGGAATAGATTGGTAACTAGTCAATTAAAGCAGCAAGAAAACACATAGTGTTTGGAACTGGGATTGAAGTCAGAACATACCAGTTAAGGAGAATAGACACAAAGTGAAGAGCAATAGAGTGCAATAATTAGCCTTGGCTTACAACCGGCTAATTTCAGTAACAGTAACAAGTAATAAGAGCAGAAAAGTTTTAAGTGTGTGAGAGTTTTTTGAACTAATGTGTTCGTGTGTTGAATGAAAAGAGAAGAGAGTATATATAATAGTTTGAAAGCTATGTAAATAAGGCAAGAATAAATTTGTTCAGTAATTGAAGAACTCAGAATCAATTAAAATAAAATCAGTCCAAGTCTTCCCTTAATTAAGGGAGTCATTTCAAATGGTAAAGGACAGGAAACAAGTTAAGGAAAGAAAATACATAGCTGGAGTATAACAATTAAGGAAATAATTCAAACATTGTAGGTACAGAATAAGTAATTAGGGCTAGATACATAAGGGTTTAATTAAGGAAGCAGTAGTAAGAATCAGTAAATAATACAATCAATCATAAATAAGGCAAGCGGTAATTTAAAAGTCGTGAAAAATAGGGAAATAACCAGAAATAGGCATACGAGTATCAACACAGGAAATCAGGGATTCAAAGAACCAAAGTAGTACTAATTTTAAGGGAAATATTATAAACTTCCTTGATAAACAAATAGACCCAAGTACAAACAAAAGGAATCGAAAAATATGAAACCCTAATGGACATATTAGGTTAAAATCAAATTAATCGAAGCAGAACCCAAGAGAATAAAACACATAGACAAATCGAATGAACAGTTAGTAAAGACGAACTCAGAATCCAAAACTAAAGCCAAGAAATTAGGGGTTTTCAACATAACTAATTAGGGTTAAAAGGAAATCTAACTAAATCGATTAAACACATAAGAATCAAGGAATAACACTTAAAATCAGAGGAAATTGTCTTGAAGAAAAGGTTTCAAAAACCCTAGTTAGGAAAATGAAGAGACGTTTCAAAAATCAGAAAGGTTTTCATAGAAAACAAGTAAAATAGTTCAAATATTCACAGATCTGTTACAGATCTAAAGAGTTAAAAGATGAAATAGGGGTTTTGAGAGGAATAACCCAAAGATAGAGAGAGACCGCTTAGAAACCATAGATTTAGAAAGAAAATAGGACGATCTTACTTAATCGAGCCATGGTTTCCTGAGAATGATGAGATCAGGCCCAAGGGTGAAAGAACGGCCACTGGTCCCTTGAGGACCTCAAAGACAGCATGAATCCCGGCCATAGGAGAGCCATTAGGTCTAGGAGTGGTGGTGAGCCACCATTATTAATGGCGAGCAAGCCACCGGCGAAGGGGAGTTAGGATTAGGCCGAGGGAGTTTGAGAGAGAATGAGAGGGGTGATGATGGAGAGGGTGAGGGAAAATGAGGGGTTTTGGGGGGGTAGTTGTTAGGTTAATTATGGTAAGGGAAAACCTGGACCGTTGATCAAAAATGATCAACGGTCAGGATTTAAGCGGACTGGGTCGGGTAGGATTTGGGTTTGGGCTTGGGTCTGTTGGACCAGGTATAATTAGGTGTTTGGGCTGGTTTGATTTAGGCTAAAATTAAAATAGAAAATAGGCCATTTGTTAAATACGCGAATTAAATTAGTCAAAATAATTTATAACATAATTACTAATTATAAAATGAATTTCATTCATAAAAACATTTTAAAAATAATTATTTGGTATTTTAAAATACAAAAGACTAATTTCTGGTAAAGAATAGTACAAAATTATATGTGTGGGCTATAATTGCAAAGTTATTGCAATTATAGCCAAAAGGTGCCAAATTTGCTGCTTATGGAATAATTTGGTCTTAATAGGACCACAAATAGTAAATTAAATCAGGAAATATTTTTGGAATCACTCGTGATGCAATTTTGTAATTATTTGTTGGAAACAAATACTGAATAAAATAATAAAATGTAAAAAAATTAGGGAAAATACCAATTGCTACTAATGCACGATTTTGAAGGTATATATACAAAATTTTTTTAAAATATTTTGGGGAAAATTGGGTATCAACACTTGGGGATGAACTTTGATGAAGAAATTCGTTCCTAGGGCTGTGGGGTTCGAAAATATGAAGAAGAAAGGTTCTGCCCGTTTTTAAAAGGGTATTTAAATAGCTGGGCAGGCCTTCTATGCGTTCGCATAGAGTACAGGGGAGATGACCATCGCATTCACGGGGCATTCTGCGCGTTCGCATAGCACAAACACAACCCCCCTCCCCCAGGCCCAGATACACTGTGCGTTCTCATAGTCCAGCTTGCGTTCGCATAAGGTCAGCCCAGGTGACCTCCGCGTTTGCATGCCTGGTTGTGCGTTCGCATATAACAAAAAGGGAACCC
>ML281198.1:1860-14023 GCA_005239495.1 Nicotiana undulata | reverse complement strand
CCCCCCCCCCCCCCCCCCCAGCAATTTACCCTATGCGTTCGCGAGGAATGGGGTGCGAATGCAATGCACACAAGAGTTGTGCACCAGCAACAACAAAGACAGCAGAAAGTTCAAGTGTAAAAGATCTCGTGGCCTATCCGAAACTCACCCGAGCCCTCGAGGCTCTGAACAAAACATGCACGCAAGTATAAAAACATTATACAAACTTGCTCGTGCGATCTAATCATGAAATAACATGTAAAACTATGAATTAAACCTCCAAACTCATCATTTTTCTCAAAACACTTAAAGTTCATTATTTCTCAACCGGACGTCCGAATCACGTCAAATAAATTCCGTTTTTCACCAAATTTTACATTTAACCTTTAAATACTATAAATATTTGTACCGGGCTCCGGAACCAAATTACGGGCCCGATACCAGTGGTTTCAAACATTAATTCTTTTATTTATTTCATAAATATTTCAGCAAAATAATTTCTTTCAAAAATTAATTTCTAAGGCTTGGGACCTCGGAATTCATTTTCGGGCATACACCCGAGTCCCATATTTTATGGCAGACCTCCCGAGATTGTCGAAACACGAATCCGGGTCCGTTTACTCAAAATGTTGACCAAAGTAAACTATAATCAAATTTTAACTCTAGAAATTACTATTTCTCATATTTTCACATAAAAGCTTTTCGATTTCACGCCCGGACTGTACAACGCAAATCGAGGTATTTAAAATTAATCTTTTTATGGCTATTAATCCTAGAACGGAGTCCAAATTCATAAAATGACCCATTGGGTCATCACAGCACCACGACATAACACTCTATAAGACCTCGCGGAAGAGGCTGAGGTACCTGAAAATAATGAGATCTCGATAAGTTATGTCTTTATTGTGTGATGATGGAACCGATGTAAAATGATCATTGATGATATTGTTGATATAATATAGCGCTCAATATTTTTAATATTGACGAGGATCTTGAGCTCAAATCTGTCATGGAATTTAGACAGATAAATGATTGTCAATAAAAAATATGCAATCAAGATTGACTTCACTTGGAAAACGTGAAGTTTTGGACTGATAGTCCCAACACTTGAAAGTATTTAGCCAGTGGGGTGGCGCAAGATTTTATGTAAATGTCCTAGCATTGATTATATGGAAACATGTTCCCTTGAGATGGATACAATTGCTTTCAGATTTTAGTCTGGCAATACCTGATAAATTTCATAGCGTATATAAAAATCATTGAAGGATTTAAACTATTCTTAAGCATATTAAGGCCAAGAAATTCATTAAATAAAGGTTCAGCAAATCCTTATGTGGATTAGAGCAATCATGACGTACATGATTTATTTTTGTGTCAATTGCAATTAGTGCACTATGTATCTTGCTAGAATCATTAGTATAAGAATATGCTAGCGAGAAATAGTTTAATTCATATATAATGATACTTGAATACTATTAGGATTATATTTCAAATGAAGTCATTGATATAGATTTGTTCATTTTAACAAATATTGTCAAGGTTATTTTGTTATACAAATGCATGGCATGATTCGTTATTATTTGGCTGTGGGGTACTTGTCACGACCCAATTTTCAATTTAGGTTGTGATGGCGCCCAACACCGAGGTTAGGCAAGCCAACATTAATCAACTACTGGGTTTCATTTATTTTACCAAAACATTTCCAACATTTACTTAGCTTAAATTTAAAGCATTCAATAATAACGAATAGTTTAGGCAGATTTAAAGCCGAAATGACCAAATGAAGTCATAATTAAGTAATTACATCCCAAAAGAATAGTCTATTGATGTGTGTGCCAGGAACTACTGTCACAAGTATATGGGCATCTAGTAGAATGTGCAAAAGAATATATCTATCCTACTGTCTGAAATAGAATAGACAATAAATAACAAAAGAGAGACTTCATCATGCTGCTGAACGACATCGGAAAGGAGCAACTCACCATGGAATCTCGGCCAAGTATCAAGAATGCGCACCAGACGGGTATCCAGATGCACCTGCCTCAGATCCTGTACGATTAAGTACAGAAGCGTAGCATGAGTACATAAACATATGTACCCAGTAATTATCCAGTCTAACCTCGAAGAAGTGGTGACGAGGGGTCGACTTGACACTCACTAGGGACAATAATGATATAATTTAAGCGTTACGCTAAGCAGGTATAACATGAAGTACAAATACAGTTTAAGAGCAAGAAAGAGTAAGACGGTATTTCATAAGGTCATGTCAAATCTCAGCCTCACCATGTAACAACTTGGATTTCAAATCAATTAAACAATATAAATCACGAAAAACTTCAAATAAATAACATGTGCACATCATGTCGAGGTCGTACGGCCCGATCCAACATAATATTAAATGGTGCACTACTAGAGGGTCGAATGGCGCAAACCATAGATTCATCTATTTACTACCGAGGCACTCGGCTCGATTCGATCTATTTACTGCCGAGGCGCTTGGTCGATCCAAAAATTACAACTTATTTTCAAGAACACACAAATTTCCCATTTATGGTCAAGTATTTCATACAACCCGTCAAGTAAGTGAGTCAGTCCTCATACAATCTAATCTATAAGTCTCTAACATGATTTAAGTAATTACTTTGGCAAACAAGGGCACAACATTTCAAATATAGCATGATACGGGTCCTAAACTACCCGGACAATATCATACTAGTAGCTACGTACGGACTCTCGTCACTTCGTACGTACGTAGCCCCCACAAATAGGTGCAAACATGTATTTAATTCACCTACGAGGTTATCCCTTTTACAATAGCATACTAGTTTCCCACGT
Organism: Nicotiana undulata; assembly: GCA_005239495.1. Classification (NCBI taxonomy): domain Eukaryota; kingdom Viridiplantae; phylum Streptophyta; class Magnoliopsida; order Solanales; family Solanaceae; genus Nicotiana; species Nicotiana undulata. Next base: position 11,209 of record ML281198.1, on the reverse strand, counting down.
GCCCGGATTTCGGAAATGTTTGAAGAAAATCATTACACATAACCTTAGGATCAAGAATATGTGATTTTTACTAGATTCCATAACAAACTTTGTGGTAAAACTCCATTTTTATCAAAACACTAGGTTTTCATCTAAATCCTTGATTTTCACTAATCTTTGCATGTTAATCTACCCATAATCTATGTATTTAACTCATGTTGTATAGAAATTACTTACCTCAAAGTGCTAGGTAAAAGCCTCCTTCCAAAAGCTCTGAAAATCGCCAAAGTGTAGAAGTGAAATGAAATAAATGGCCTAAGTCCCATTTTTAAAAGTTGTGCCCAGGCCTCTGATGTCTCATTCGCGACACCTTGTTCACAAATGCGAAGGACGCAAATGTGAAAACATCATCGCAAATGTGAACCTGGGCTCCCTCTGTATGGGTCGCAAATGTCTCTACTAGGTTCTCAAATGCGAACAATATGTCGCAAATGCGACCATTGCCCAGCTCAGGCTTCTTCGATTTTACGAAGCCTTCATCACAAATGCGATGTTCGCAAATGCGAACAAAGCCTCGCATTTGCGAGACCTGCAACAGCAGCCCAGAACACCAGAAAAACTGGAGTGTTTTCACTCCTAACGCACGTCTGGAACTCACCCCGAACCCTCGGGGCTCCACTCCGAATACTCACTCAAGTCCAACAACACTATACAAACTTGCTCGCGCGATCGGAACACCGAAATAACATCAAAAGCTAAGAATTACATCCTAAAACCATTTGAATCAAACTTATGAACTTTAAGTTCTTCAATCTACTTCCAACATGCCGAAACGTACTTATACTACTCGGATTGATAACAAATATTGCATGCAAGTCTTAAATGACATTACGAAACTATTTCCGATCTCGGAATTCCGTTTGGACCTCGATATCACCAAAACACGTTCCAATCCACAATTATAGAACTTCTAAAACTTCAAGAATCCAATTTTCACTATTTGGCGCCGAAACCCATTCCGAACATACGCCCAAGTTTGAAATCATCATACGAACCAATTGGAACCGTCAAATTCTGATTTCGAGGTCGTTTTCTCAAAATGTTGACCAAAGTCAAACTTGGCCTTTTAATCCAACCTTAAGGAACCAAGTGTTCTGATTCCAACCCAAACTCTTCCAAATCCCGAACCAACCATCCCCGCAAGTCATAAATCAATAAAAACAAGTTTGGGCAGTCTTATTTAGGGGTACGGGGTTCTAGAAAGCAAAATGACCGGTCAGATCGTCACATTCTCCACCTCTTAAACAAACGTTTGTCCTCGAACAGGTTTAGAATCATACCTGGAGTGCTGAATAAATGTGGATATCGGCTCCGCATGTCCTCCTAAGACTCCCAAGTCGCGTCCTCTATTGGTTGGACCCTCCACTGGACCTTGACTGCGGAAACCTTCTTAGACCTCAACTGGAAATCATATCTATCAATAATGGCAATAGGCTCTTCCTCGTAGCCCAACCTCTCATCTAGTTGAATGGTAGTGAAGTCTAACACATGATATAAGTGGGTGTGGTACCTCCGGAGCATAGACACATGAAAAGCTGGATGGACTACTGATAAGCTGGGAGGTAAAGCGAGCTCACAAGCAACCTCCCCAACTCGCCTCAACACCTCAAATAGGCTTATAAACCTGGGGCTCAACTTGCCCTTCTTCCCGAATCTCATAATACCCTTCATCGGCAAGACTTTCAAGAGAACCTTCTCGCCGACCATAAATGATACATCACGCGCCTTGTGATATGCATAACTTTTCTGTCTGGACTGTGCCCTGTGAAGTCTCCTGAATAAACTTTACCTTTTCCAAGGCATCCTTTATCAGATTAGTACCGTATAACTTAGCCTCGCCAGGCTCAAACCACCCGATGGGAGAACGACATCGTCTTCCATATAAAGCCTCAAATATAGGTATCTAAATGTTGGACTGATAACTATTGTTGTAAGCAAACTCGGCCAAGGGCAAGAACTGATCCCACTGCCCTCCAAAGTCAATCACACATGCTCTAAGCATGTCCTCCAATATCTAAATTGTCCGCTCCAACTGTCCATCAGTCTATAGATGGAATGTTGTGTTGAGATCTACACGGGTGTACAACTCACTCTATACGGCTCTCCAGAAATGCAAAGTGAACTGAGGACCTCTATCTGATATGATGGACACAGGCACACCGTGCAACCGGACTATCTCCCGAATGTAGATCTGAGCCAACCTCTCTGGAGTATAAGTAGTGGCTACTGGAATGAAGTGTGTCGACTTTGTCAACCTGTCAATAATAACCCACACTGCATCGAACTTCCGCAAAGTCCTTGGCAACCCAACTACGAAGTCTATAGTGATGTGCTCCCATTTCCACTCAGGTACAGTTATCTGCTGGAGTAGGCCTCCTGGCCTCTGGTGTTCATACTTAACCTACTGGAAATTTAGGCACCTAGCTACAAACTCCACTATGTCTTTCTTCATCCGCTGCCACCAATAATGCCTCCTTAGGTCACGATACATCTTCGTAGCGCCTGGATGAATAGAATACTGCAAACTGTGTGCCTCCTCTAGAATCCTCTCCCTCAGGACATCAACATTAGGTACACATAGGCGAACCTGAAGTCGTAGAACACCATCCCCGTCAATAGAAACCTACTTGGCACCACCCTGTAGTATTGTCTCTCTGAGAATTGCTAAATGCGGATCATCTAATTGTCGAGCCTTGATTTGTCCCAATAATGAAGACTGAGCAAAAACACATGCAAGAACTCAGCTGGGCTCTGAAATGTCCTGCCTCACAAGTCTGTTAGCCAAGAACTGAATGTCCAAAGCTAGTGGCCTCTCCTCTGAAAAAATGAATGTCAAGCTACCCATACTCTCTGCTTCCTGCTAAAGGCATCTGCGACAACATTTGCCTTGCCCGGATGATAAAGTATGGTGATGTCATAGTCCTTCAGTAACTCAAGCCATCTACGCTGCCTCAAATTAAGATCCATTTTCTTGAACAAGTGTTGTAAATTGCGGTGGTCAGTATAAACCTCACATAACACTCCATACAAGTAATGCCTCCAAATCTTAAGAGCATGAACAATAGCTACCAACTCCAACTCGTGCACAAGGTAGTTTTTCTCAAAAATCTTCAGTTGACGTGAAGCATATGCGATAACTCGTCCCTCATGCATCAATATGCATCCCAATCCAACACGTGAAGCATTGCAATAAGCTGTATACATCGCTGAACCGGAAGGCAACACTAGAACCGGTGATGTGGTCAAAGCTGTATTGAGCTTCTGAAAGCTCACCTCACAGTCATTGGACCAACGGAAAAGGGCACCCTTCTGGGTCAATCTAGTCAAATTTGTTGCAATGGACGAAAAACCCTACACAAATCGGCGATAATAACCTGCTAACCCCAGGAAACTCCTGATCTCAATCACTGAAGTGGGACGTGGCCAACTCTGAACTGCCTCAATCTTCTTAGGATCCACCTTAATACCCTCTCCCGATACAAAATTCCCCAAGAATTCCACTGACTCTATCTAAAACTAACACTTGGAGAACTTAGCCTATAGCTTCTGCTCTCGTAATGTCTGAAGCACTACTTTAAAATGTTTCTCGTGCTTCCCCAGGCTACGTGAGTAGATCAAGATGTCATCAATGAAGACAATAACAAAATAATCAATATAAGTCCTGAACACCTTGGTCATCAAATCCATAAATGTCGATGGGGCATTAGTCAAGCCAAAGGACATCACAAGGAACTCATAATGACCATATCTAGTACGGAAGGCAGTCTTCGAAACACATAAGTCCCGAATCTTCAGCGGATGGTACCGCGATCTCAAGTCAATCTGAGAAAACACTATAACACCCTGCAACTGGTCAAACAAATCATCGATGTGTGGCAACGGGTACTTGTTCTTGATGGTAACTTTGTTCAACTGGCGGTAGTCAATACACATCCGCATAGTCCCGTCTTTCTTTTTCACAAATAATATTGGCGCACCCTCAAGGTGACACACTCGGTCTGATAAATCCCTTAGCTAGCAACTCTTCAAGCTGACCTCCCCCTGCCTGGCCTCCACCTCTAGGATGACCTCTACCAGCATGTCCCCTACCTCTAGGCGGCTAGGCGGCTGGTGCTGTAATCATGGGTTGATAGCTCTGTTGTACTGCCTTTCCCCGAAGTCTGGGGTAGTATCTCCTCACATGTATGAGGTCCCCACACTCGAAACAACCCCTCGGTGCGGTAAACTACTGCCCTACTACCTGACCCTGATGGCCGGTAGGCCCACTGGAAGAAGCTTGAATAGCCGGTGGGTGGTATGAACTCTCCGGCATAGCACTAAAATAGGAGATGGAAGAACCCTGGTGACCTTTGTACCCACTGGAAGAACCCTGGAAGGCTGGTGGAAGATAAGAACTCTCTAGCATGGCGCTGAAATAGGGGCGCGCTGGAGCACCTCTAGGTGGTGGGGTGCTGAATATGGGGGCATGTTGGGCTGGCCCCTCCCAAACTGACCTCTGCCCCTAGTCGGGCACCTCTAAACTCTTCAGAGTATCGGGTCCTCTTATCTTGCGGTAACTGCTCTCTACCTCTTTGATGGTACCCCTCAATCCTCCGAGCGATCTCCACCACTAGCTGATAACTTGTGCCCATCTCAACCTCCCGGGCCATGCTAGCCTGAATAGTGGGGTGTAATCCCGCAACAAATCTCTGCACTCTCTCTGCCTCGGTAGGAAGTATCATAAGAGCATGGCGAGATAACTCGGATAATCTCGCCTCATAATCGGTCGCTGACATCTGACCCTGCTCAAGCTGCTTAAACTGATGCCGCATTTCTTCCCTCTCAGAGGGTGGGATATACCTGTCCAAGAAAAGCTGAGTGAACTACTCCCAAGTGATGGGAGGACAATCCGTTGGTCTTCCAAGAACATAAGACTGCCACCATCTACGGGCCCTGCCCTCCAGCTGGAAAGTAGAGAAGTCAACCCCATGAGACTCTAATATCCTCATGTTGTGCAGTTTGTCCCTACACCTATCCGTGAAATACTGAGCATCCTCATGACGCTCACCTCCGTACACATGAGGGTGTAACCTCGTCCATCTGTCCAATAACTTATGTGGATATCCATCCACAGCTAGTCAAGGCTTAGGTGTTACTGCTGTAACTGGCTGGGCCCCATCCGCGGGTAGTACGCCCGGAGTCTGATATACTGCAACTGCATGTCCTGGGGCCTGGGAAGTAGGGGTATGTGCTCCCCCTACCGCGTGAGATGTGGCCGGATCTGGTGGAAATAAGCCAGCCTAGGTCATAGTGTCCATGAACCGCATCATATGGCCCATGACCTCCTGGAAGCCCGCCGCTGTCATGAAATCTGTTAGGACAGGCTCTGTTGCGGGCACCTCGCTCTGGTCCTGAACAATAGGATCCTCTGTTGGATCCACTGGTGGTTCAACCGGGGCAGCTCTGGGACGCCCTCGTCCCCTACCTCGGGCTGGTGCCCTCCCCCAGCCTCTGCCTCGGCCTCTAGCAACGGGGGGAAAAGCTCCTCCCGGGTCTGAAATGTCAGTCGTACGCGTCCTCACCATCTGTGAGAGAATAGAATAATGAAGTTTAGTTTACCTTCGATTGCACGATAAAAGATGAATAAAGAGTAGTTTTCTAACACCCTATAGCCTCCCGAAGATAAGTACAGATGTCTCTGTACCGATCCGCAAGACTCTATTAGGTTTTCCCATTACTTATGAGGCCTACGTGAACCTAGTGCTCTAATACCATGTTGTCATGACCCAATTTCCAATTTAGGTCGCGATGGTGCCCAATACCGATGTTAGGCAAGCCAACATTAATCAACTACTGGGTTTCATTTATTTTACCAAAACATTTCCAACATTTACTTAGCTTAAATATAAAGCATTTGATAATAACGAATAGTTTAGGTAGATTTAAAGCTGAAATGACCAAATGAAGTCATAATTAAGTAATTACATCCCAAAAGAATAGTCTACTGATGTGTGTGTCAAGAACTAGTGTCACAAGTATATGTACATCTAGTAGAATGTGCAAAAGAATATATCTACCCTACTGCCTGAAATAGAATAGACAGTAAAGAACAAAAGAGAGACTCGGCCAAGCATCAAGAATGCGCACCAAACGGGTAGCCAGATGCACCTGCCTCGGATCATATACAATTAAGTACATAAGCGTAGTATTAGTACATAAACAATGTGTATCCATTAAGTATCCAGTCTAACCTCGAAGAAATAGTGATGAGGGGTCGACTTGACACTCACTAGGGTCAATAATGATATAATCCAAGTGTTACGCTAAGCAGGTATAGCATGAATAACAAAGACAGTTTGAGAGAAATAAAGAGTAATACGGTCTTTCATTAGGGTCATGTCAAATCTCAGCTTCACCATGTAACAACTTGCTTTTCAAAGCAATTAAAAATATAAATCACGAAAAACATCAAATAACCAACATGTGCACATCGTGCTGAGGTTGTACATCCCGATCCAACATAATATTAAATTGTGCACTGCCAGAGGGTCGAATGGCGCGAATCATAGATGCGTCTATTTACTGTCGAGGCGCTCAGCCGGATCCGATCTATTTACTAGTGAGGCGCTCGGCCCTCTGGCAGTAAGTTTCCCATCTATGGTCAAGTATATCATACAACCCGTCAAGTAAGTGAGCCAATCCTCACACAATCTTTTCTATAAGTCTCTAACATGATTCAAGTAATTACTTTGGCAAACAAGGGCACGACATTTTAAATATAGCATGATACGGGTCCTAAACTACCCGGACAATAGAATACTAGTAGCTACGTACGGACTCTTGTCACTTCGTACGTACGTATCCCCCACAAATAGGTGCAAACATGTATTTAATTTACCTAGGGGTTAATTCCCTTTTACAATAGCATACTAGTAGCCCACCTGCCCGGATTCCAGAAAGTTTTGAAGAAAAACGTTACCCATAACCTTAGGATCAAGAATATGTGATATTTACTAGATTCCATAATAAATTTCGTGGTAAAACTCCATTTTTATCAAAACCCTAGGTTTTCATCTAAACCCTTGATTTTCACTAATTTTTGCATGTTAATCTACCCATAGTCTATGAATTTAACTCATGTTGTATAGAAATTACTTACCTCAAAGTGTTAGGTGAAAGTCTCATTCCAAAAGCTCTGAAAATCGCCTAAGTGTAAAAGTGAGATGAAATAAATGGCCTAAGTCCCGTTTTTAAAAGTTATGCCCAAGCCTCTAATTGCACATTTACAACACCTTCTTCGCAAATGCGAACTGGGCTCCCTCTGCATGGATCGCAAATGCAACAATTGGGTAGGTAATTGCGGCCTCTGCTGGGTTCGCAAATGCGAACAATATGTGACAAATGCGACCGCTGCCCAGCTCAGGCTTCTTCGATTTTTCAAAGCCTTCATCGCAAATGTGGTGTTCGCAAATGCGAACAAATCCTCGCATTTGCTAGACCTGCAACATCAGCCCAGAACACCAGAAAAACTGGAGTGTTTTCACTCCTAACGCACGTCTGAAACTCACCTGAGACCTCGAGGCTCCACTCCGAATACTCACTCAAGTCCAACAACACTATACAAACATGCTCGCGCGATCGAAACACCGAAATAACATCAAAATCTAAGAATTACACCCTAAAACCATTTGAATCAAACTTATGAACTTTAAGTTCTTCAACCTACTTCCAACGTGCCAAAACGTACTTATACTACTCGGATTGATATCAAATTTTGCGTTCAAGTCTTAAATGACATTACAAAACTATTACCAGCCTCGGAATTCAGTTTGGACCTTGATATCACCAAAACACGTTCCAACTCGCAATTATAGAACTTCTAAAACTTCAAGAATCCAATTTTCGTTATTTGGTGCTGAAACACTCCCGGGTCATCCGAAACACGTTCCGAACATACGCCCAATTCCGAAATCATCATACGAACCTATTGGAACCGTCAAATACCGATTCTGAGATCGTTTTCTCAAAATATTGACTGAAGTCAAACTTGGCCTTTTAAGCCAATCTTAAGGAACCAAGTGTTCCGATTTCAGACATGATTGATGTTCAATAAATTTGTTCAAGTGATAATTGGCAAACTTCTTCATAAGGCATTGCAAACCTCAACAATTGAGAAGTTGTTATATTAGATTGGAATTCATCGTCTCCAAAATATCAAGTGATATTTTTGTCAGGTGGAGTATAGCACGCGTTGCACTCTGTTTTCCTTAGCCAAGGTTTTATCCCACTAGGTTTTTATGATAAGGGTATTAAATATGTGTACTATTTTTCCTTCACTAGAATTCTTTTTCCCACAGAGTTTTTTGGTCACGACCCAAATTCCCACCCTTTAGGCCGTGACTGTGCCTAACGTTGAAACCGCTAGGCCAGCCAACGTATAACTTGCGATAGTAATTTAAAACCATTTAATAAGAAATAAAACACTAACCTTTCAACTTTAACTAATTCAATCATATACTGGGATAATAGTGGGAAACCGTTTAACCGTACATCAATAACATACCTTTCCCTTCTTTTCTTTTTTTGCATATTTCCCAACAATAATCTTTCCAACATCAATAATAAAAATAACAAAACTTGAATGCGGAAAGGAAGAACATAACAATCATGAAATAACGTAAACTCCCAAAATCGGGGTGTCACAATCCCACGGACTAGCTACTAGAATACTACATACAAGTCTGGAATGAAAGTGCAACACTGTCTTGGAAATAAAGAAGAAAGACAATGAAACGATAAAGGAAAGAAGCCTCGGGATCCACGGACACCAGTGTATACCTCGAAGCTCTAACATGGACTAAAGGTATCTCCCTCAGAACACTCCACGGGGTCCGGTAGCAGGATTTGCACGACACAAGGAAGTGCAGTGTAGTATCAGTACAACCGACCCCATGTACTGAGTAAGTGCCAAGCCTAACCCCCGCCGAAGTAGTGACGAGGCTAGACTCAGCATAATACGATCACCTGTCCTAGTCTAAGTAGATATATGTACAAGAATTAACAGATAATGAAACAAGTATGACCTAATAGGAGGGATATGGGAAACAAATAGGGGGAAAGATATTTAAAGAGCAGCAACAATATCGGAACTTAAACGGTAAAATAAGATATGGGGTGTACATGCTGGGGATACAGGATAACAACATTTAATTCTTAACGGTACAGTAAGAGTACGACCAGAAAGTAAAAACGGAAACCGGAGGACAGCTATCAGTATGAGGGAATCAATCAAAAAACAGAGCACGGCATGTCCCCTCGTGCGTAATCTCAA
>ML281197.1:0-44684 GCA_005239495.1 Nicotiana undulata | reverse complement strand
CTCTAAAATCTTGAAGAGGAAGATGAAAATGGAGGATCAAGGCTAAGTCCCGTATTTTATAACGATGCCCAGTGATTCCTTCACTGCGATCGCGACAAGGGGCCTGCGATCGCGAAGGCCAACTGGACAGACCTCTGCGATCGCGGCAGAGGTCCTGCGATCGCGAAGAACAACTGGCAAGACCTCTGCGATCGCGTCAGGGGTCCTGCGATCGCGAAGAACAAACTCACCTGGCCCAGACGCGACTCTATGCGATCGCAAGAAACGGGCTGCGATCGCGAAGGTGTGGAACCCAGACCTCTGCGATCACAAAGGGGAAGCTGCGATCGCATAGAAAAATCAACAACCCAGCAAAATCCTTCTCCACGATCGCAACCCACCTTCTACGATCGCAGAGAAGGAAACCAGGTAGGAGATTTTTCTGGTTTTTCCAACTTAGCTCCCGGGGGTCTAAAACACCCCCGAGCCCCTCGGGACCCCATCCAAAAGCACCGGCAAGTCTGTATTAATGATACGGACTCGCTCGAACTTCCGGAACATGAAAAACAAGAATGAAACTTGAAATCAAATCCCAAAACCAAATTAATCAAACTTAAGAACTTTAAAATTCTAGAATGCACTTCAACGCGCCGAACCGGCCTAAACTACTCGGAATGACTTCAAATCTTGCAGACAAGTTATAAATGACACAACGGAACTATTCCCGGTCTCGGAATTTCAATCGGACCCCGGGAACATAAAATCACCTTTAAGCCAAATTTCAAGTTCTTTAAAAACCTCAAAACTTCATTAACTCCAATTTTCCTCATTTTGATCCGAAACCAATCAAATCAAATCTGTTTCTTACTAAATTTCACAGATAACTTATATAACACATATTGAACCTGCTCCGGGCTCCGAAATCATAATACGGGCCCGGCAGCACGGGTTTCACATCAAGGTTCATTTTCATAAGCCTTTAATATTTTCATAAAATAATTTTCTTTAAAAATTCATTTCTCGGACTTGGGTCCTCGGAATTCGATTCCGGGCATACGCCCAAGTCCCATATTTTCCTACGGACCTTCCGTAACTATCGGATCACGGATCCGGGTCCGTTTTCCAAAAATGTTGACCAAAGTCAACTTTATTCAATTAATTATCACAAATTTAACTCTTAATCAAGTTTTTTTCACATAAAGGCTTCCCGGCTACGCGCCCGGGCTGCGCACACACATCTAGGTGAGATTAATGGAGGCTTTCGGGCCTCAAAACACAGTACAAATTAGATGCACATAAGATGACCCCTTTTTGGGTCATCACAGTCAATACCGGTGCCGAAGTCAATCTAGATTTCAATTCCTGAAAACTTTTCTCACAAGCGTCGGACAACTGGAACTTCACTGCTTTCTGCATCAATTTAGTCAATGGGGAGGCGAGGGTAGAGAATCCCTCCACAAACCTCTGATAATACCCAGCTAGACCCAAGAAACTGCGAACCTCCGTCAGGGTCGTTGGTCTAGGCCATTCATTCACTGCTGATCTTCTGGGGATCAACCTGAATCCCTTCTCTTGAAACAACATGACCCAAAAACGCGACTGATTCTAGCCAAAACTCACATTTCGAATATTTAGCATACAGGTGGTGATGACGAAGAGCCTGTAGGGATGCCCTGAGGTGATTAACATGATCTTCCCGACTCCGCGAGTAGACAAGGATGTCATCAATAAAAACAATCACGAAGGAGTCTAGAAATGGCTTGAAAATCCGATTCATAAGATCCATAAAAGCTGCTGGAGCATTGGTCAGCCCAAAGGACATTACCAAAAATTCAAAATGACCATAACGAGTCCTGAAGGCTGTCTTAGGAATATCCTGCTCCCTGATCTTCAACTGATGATACCCAGACCGTAAATCAATTTTGGAGAAGAACCTCTCACCTTGCAATTGATCAAACAAGTCATCTATTCGAGGCAATGGATACTTGTTTTTGATAGTGACCTTGTTGAGCTTCCGATAATCAATACACATCAGGAGCAACCTATGCTTCTTTCTAAAAAAAACAACCGGAGCACCCCACGGTGACACACTCAGCCGAATGAACCCCTTATCTAATAAATCCTTCAACTGCTCCTTTAACTCCCTTAACTCTACTAGCGCCATTCTGTATGGTGGGATAGATACTTGCTGCGTATCGGTAGTACAGCAATCCCAAAATCAATCTCTCTATCTGGCGGAATCCCTGGAAGCTCGTCCGAAAATACTTCAAGAAACTCATTCACGACTGGCACGGACTCGGGGGCCGACACTTCTGAGGCGGTGTCCGTGACCCGGACCAAATGATAGATACACCCCTTCTTAATCATCTTCGAGGCCTTAAGGCAGGAGATAAACCTACCTTTCGGCACCACACCATTCCCCTTCCACTCAATAACCGGCTCATTAAGAAACTAGTCTCATGACTCTCGTTCGACAGTCGAGCTTGGCAAAGAACGAATAAAGCCAGTCCATTACCATAATAATTTCAAAATCTACCATCTGCAGCTCAATAAGATCGGCCGTGGTAACGCGACCACATACCGTGACAACACAATTCTTATAGACTCGCGTTGCTGTAACAGAATCACCAACCGGAGTTGATACAGAGAACGACTCATGAAGCTTTTCGGGTTCTATCCCAAAACTTGAAGCAATAAACGGGGTAACATAGGACAAGGAGGACCCCGGATCAATAAGAGCATAACAATCAAGTGCTTGAACATTCAGAATACCTGTGACAACATCTGGAGAAACCTCCACGTTCTAGCGATCACTCAAAGCATAGAATCGGCTGGGTCCGCCTCTACCACGAGCCCAACCCCCAATTACACCATGCCCTGCTGGAGCTGGAGGACACACTGAAGATGTGGCGGCTGAAGAACCGGATGACTGGGCAAACCCCCTACCCATGCCCTGGCTGGGCGCACGACAATCCCGCTAAAGATGACCCCTCACCCCACACCTGAAGCATATCGGGCGATCCAAATAACAGGCATCAGTATGGAACCATCCGCACTGAGGTAACAGAGCCCTCCCCTGCTGTTGGAACCTTCTCCGGGACGACCGGACTGCTGGGGTCTCCTGCTGTCGGATCCTGATCTCCAATGACTATTCGGCTGATAACGGTGTACGGATGGCGGTGCACTGGCTGAAGACTGAGCATATAACTGGGATGGCTCTGATGGCCCCCTCCCCTGAACTGGCCTCCCCCCCGAAACTGCGCTCCCTGAATGACCCACTGACCGGGCTCTGCTGCTACTCTCTTTGTCTGCCTGTATCTTCAACTTTCTAGCCTCCGTAGCCTGGGCGAATCCCACAATCTTCCCATAATTCATGTCCGAGTGCAAAGCCGCTGTAGCAGCCTCATTCACAACCAAAGGACTGAGACCCTTCACAAATCGTCGAACTCGAGCATCCATGGTCGACACTAACTGGGGAGCATACTTGGAAAACCTCATGAACTCCATGTGGTACTCCCAGACACTCATACTGCCCTGCTGGAGGACCTCAAACTCAGTAGCACGGGCTGCCACAGTCTCGGCAGGCAAAAAGTGATCCATGAACGCATCTACGAACTCTCTCCATCTAGCCGGAGGACTTCCCTCTCCACGGGAACCCTCCCACATCTCAAACCAGGAATATGCTGCTCCCCTCAGCCTGTACGAAGCTAACTCAACCCCATCTATCCCAGTAGCCTTCATCACTCGAAGGGTCTTGCACATCTCATCAAGAAAATCCTGGGGATCGGCCTCTGGATCCGTACCTGAAAACTCTGGAGGGGCCAACCGCAGAAACTGGTTGACTCTGGAGCCATCGAAATCTCCCTGTCCGCTGGAGGATGCAGGGGTAGCATGAGATATTTGGGCCTGAGCGGCCACCAATTGAGTTAACATATGAATAGCTCCTCTGAGGTCCCCCTCGGACGTACCGAAACCGGAAGCTGGAATCGTATAGGGATAAGGAATATCACCGAGAGGGATTGCAGCACCCTCCGCCGCCGCAGGAACATGAATGCTTTAATCTGGAATAGAAGGGTCCGACAAATTCAAGGCCAGGGAGTCACTCCCACCCGAACCACCAGGTACATAATTCACAGCCACACTTGGGGTGGCATTGGCCTCAAGGCCGAGTCGAGCTCTCTTCTTTGGTGCCATTACTAAAAAATTTCGGAACAAAGCACGATTTAGACAAGGATATTTTCACTCTCCACTTCACCGCACGATATAGAATAATAATGAAAAGAGTAATTTCCTAAATGTCCGTGTAGCCCCCTAATTATAAATGTGGTCGACAACACACCGATAATAAGGGCTCTACTAGACACGGCTCCGAGACATCCTATGACTCTTTTAAAACCTTAGGCTCTGATACCAAGTTTGTCACGCCCCAAAACCAAGGGACACGACCGACACTCGACCAGGTAGCCCCAGTCAAGCGGACCTGGATTCCTTTTTCCCTCCCACGTATTACCCCAAAGTTTTTGATGTACATTATTCAATTATAATTAAGATGCATTCTCAATGTCCGATATTATAGCATAGAATTCTGTCATTTCCAACATGTGATACAATACTTACAAAATATACAGAACACACAGTTTTACTTTACGTGGTCTACAAGTCATACTGCCCAAAATACATAAGTACATAACCCACATTTCCTATCTACGGAGCCTCTAAGAGTACGAGGGAGTTATACATAAAACACTTGTCGGTAACAAGGCTCCGGCTATACCTTACACGAATACCAAATAAAAATCCGGAAGAAAAAGTGGCATGAACCACACTAGGCCCCGAGAGGAGAGGGGCTCACCAAAATAGCTGATAGGACGAAGAGGAGGCACTACTGTCGGTGTGCTGGAGTACCTGCTATAGAACCACCTACAATCATCACAAGAATGTAGCGCCCCCGGCAAAAGGGACGTCAGTACATTTGAATTGTACTGGTATGTATGAACAAACTTTACTCTAAGTAAACTCAATAATGCACAGGCAAGAGACAGACAGAGAGTCACACAATTACTGCACAAGACATAGAAAGACACACAATGGAAGTTCCACAATTTTCACTTCAGCATAATCACAATTTCAATTCCACCCTTGTCCCTTCTCACATTTCAGCCTTATTTCTCCTGTTGCGGCGTGCAACCCGATCCCACTGACAATTTTTTGCGGCGTGCAACCCGATCCCACCTGAAAATTGTTGCGGCGTGCAACCCGATCCCACCCGACAATTGTTGCGGCATGCAACCCGATCCCACCTGACAATTGTTGCGACGTGCAACCCGATCCCACCTGACAATCACAATCACACCCTTATCACTTCTCACACATCACCCTTATCTCCCCTATTGCGGCGCGCAAACCGATCCCACCTGACAATCACATCTCACATCAACGATGACAAATCACAGTTCAATCACAGAAAATTTCAGCAACAAGAATACAACTTCTTTACATAGCCTTTAGAATACACATTCATACTCTTGGATTCATTATCCTTCTAGCACCGTTTTTCATAGCATGGTAGTGTGGTGGTAAACTAAAGACAGACAAGTAATACACTTCTCACTTCAACATAATTCGGACAACCAGTTGCACATATTCATAACAATACACGTACCGTATGCTCGAACACCACAAGTGATTTTACAAAGATTAAAGTTAGCCATACATACCTGGAGTCGAGTTTCCCTTTTTAATTTCTATTGCAATTCACCGAACCGCCTAGCACCGTCAATCTAGTTCACAATGCAACATATTTACCTTAGAATTAGGAGTCTCGAATTCATTTGAGCATTTTATCAAACACTAAGTGATCCCTTAGATTGACAAAACCCCCTTTTAGCGAAAGATACTCTACTTGCCTCCCTTTACTAGGTTATGGAAGATTATTCACATGCATGCAAGGTCCCATCTTTTCACCCTCAAGAACCAACCTATGTGTGTTTTATTCTTAGTTAAATCCCTGGAATTTGAGAAAAGTAGGGTGAAGGCTTACCTCTTATGATGAAGAAGATGACTATTACTTGATAAACATCCAAGCCCGGTAGAGATGGAGGACAAATTTGGGGAAGATGAGGACTTCACCCTCTAGAACCCACTCTCACTTCTCTCTATTTTATTCAGAAAACTTGTTAAAATGAAAGGGGGCAGGGGTTAAATGAAACTGGGGTCGGGTATAAAAATTTAGAAAATTAAAAGACCGTGTCGAATATGCGGTCAGGAATGCGATCGCATTCCTGCCATGCGCTCCGCATATTTGACCGCAGAATGGCCCCCAGGTGAGGCAAATTTTGAAAACATTCTTCCCGGGTGTGCGACCATTATGCGGTCCGCATACACGTTATGCGATCGCATAACACCCCTTCAGTTGGGCAGTGATCTGCCCGTGTATGCGACCACTATGCGGTCCGCATACACGTTATGCGATCGCATAGTGCGTCGCATAACACCCAATTTCTGGAAAAATTAAGTTCTTTCAGATCCCGGGGTATTTTACAAAATCAAGGTCCGTTTTAAGAATTTCCACAGAGATAACAACTCGGGGACTTATTCGGGCATTATTTTAAGCAAGAAATTTTTACGGGTCTTTACAGACTATTCCTTGATTGCGAATTGTGAAGGAATGCTAGGGTTTGGGTGATTGTTGGTATGTGTTATGGAAAGGTTGCCATGGGTTTTGGGAGGTTATTTATCTTCCCTAGTATTGTTTATGCCTAATCATTTTTTACCACAGTTATATTTGGTGCACCCTATCGTGCTTGATGTTGATGCACATGTGATCAGTGAGCTCGAGTATTATGGCTCAATGGGTACCCTATGTGGATTGATATGATAAAAGGGTTGCACGCCGCAACGGTACTATGATAAAATGTAACTCCTTATGCTTATTTCGTGTATTTTTCTTTCAACTTCCTGAAAATAGTTCATATGAAAAATGTTAAAATTACCTCCTGCTTAACTTTCATAGTAGCTTCTTATTTAACCTTCTTACTATTATCTTCCATGTCTGAATTATTACATGTTTGTGTACGGAACCGTGTTGTGTGGAGCACTATATGATTATTGTTGAAACTTGTTGGTAGGGTTGCTTGTATTGGCTGAGATGAGGTTTCTAGACCTGATATTTGCACTATTGTATTTGGGTAAGGAATGTTTTGAAGAATAATACTATTTTCTACGGAGGATTTGGTCAATGACCCTGGTCGAACGAGTGAGCATCTTGGTTATTGATAAGATGAGTGGTTAAGAGATTATACATGTTTCTTTCATCATCTGCAGTGTATGAAGGTTTTGAAGGAGCTTCTAATCAACATGAGGTTTACTATTGCTACCAAATTTGTTTTTGGGAAACCATAGTGGTCAGCGGTTACTACTGTGAGTATCCGAGTGATGGGGTATATCATGTGATTACATCTTGGTTACAATTATGGCTTGGCACCACTAGTTCAGACTTATACAGTGTATGATGTGAGATTCAGGGTCTTGTAATGAATTCTGGATGTTGGAGATTTGGTTCTAAGGTTTAAGGACCGAGGTTGAAGTAATGATCTCTAGTTATGTTGTGTTGGCAGGCTTATATGGAGCAGGGTGATGTGATTTGATAGCTTTAGAATGACTTCTGGCACGTCCGCGGACAAACGTATGTTTAAGCGGGGGAGGATGTAGCAATCGACTGGTCATTTTGAGCATTTGCGCATCGCTCAGTAGTTTTAGGGAACGAATATCTCCTTACTAGGTATTATGATTTGTGTGAATCGTCGATTTTGGTTTTCAAGTTATTCACATTCGATTTGGAAGAATGAATTTCAAGATTTAAGCTTTAAGTTGGAAGAGTTGACCAAGTTTGACTTTTCAGCATTTGACCTCAGATTGGAGTTTTGATGATTCCGTTAGGCCAGGATGGTGGATATTTCTACACGGATTCAACATTAATTGACGAAAGTTGGAAATTTGAAGGTTTTGAAAGTTCATAAGTTTGACCGAAAGTTGAATGTGAGGATATCAGATTCAGATTGTAGTTCCGGTAATTAAAATAGCTTCGATATGTCATATGGAACTTTCATGAAAAATTTGACGTCATTTGGAGTTCATTTGATATGGCTCGGACGCTTGGATGTGATTCTAGAAGTTCTTGAAGTTTATTGTGATCTTCATGCGTTTTGGCATCCGATTCGTACTTTTCAAGGTTATTTTGATGTTTTGTTCATGTGAGTGAGTTCCTACTGTGTTTTTAGACTCGTGTGGGGTGTTGTTTTGGAGCCTCGAGCGCTCGGGTGAGTTTTGGATTGGTTTTGGAGTGTTCTTTATGAGTTTTGAGTGCTGGTACTGGTGTCATTGCAATTGCGATGTTTTTGTCACAAATGCGACTATCGCAATTGCGAAGTGGCCCTAGCATTTGCGAACTTGGGATGCTAAGGAATACTTTGTATTGGCGAAGATATCCCTCGCATTTGCGAGTGTGGGCTGTTCGCTTTCGCGAAGACTTCTACCGCTTTTGCGAAGGTAGCTGTCTTTGCATTTGCAATATTTTGGTCGCAAATGCGACTTTAGCAGGACTCCGCCTGATTCTCTTTTGCGATGAGTTGTCCTCTTTTACAGGGTTCGCATTTGCGAACTCTATGTCGCAAATGCGATATCTGCAGCCTGAATATAGCTGGGAATTCCTAGATTTAGCTTCATTTTGTTATATTTTGAACCCTAGCTTCGATGGGAGGCGATTTTGTGGAGGAATTTTCATTCCATACCATTGGGTAACTACCTCTAATCCATTTTCAATTGTATTTCATGATTATACATTAGATTTAGCATCAAATTCCCGAGAATCTAGGGATCAAATTGGGGATTTTGTCTAAGTTTGAAAAAAATAAAAATTTAGGATTTGAGAGTCGAACATGACTCGAGTTTGGAAATAAATCACGTTTATGGACACGTGGGGCTATGGGTGGTCAAGATCTACCCTTGGACCAGGGGGCCTGGAGTTTACTTTTGTTGACTTGTTGGAAATTGTATAAAGGCCATAACTTTATTAATTGAAATTGTTTTCTCTTGCATTGTGTGATACTTAAGTCGTCTTTAGCTAGATTGAGCCGTGCAGAGGTGAAATTGTAAAAGAAGAAGCTAAATTGAGTATTTAGCTAGCCGAATTGAGGTAAGTGTCTTGCCTAACTTTGTTGAGGGAATATTTCCTACTATTTGACATTATTTGGTACATGCCCGAGTGATAAATATATGAAGTGACGAGCATATATTCATGTGCAAGGTTAATCATGCTCGGGGGTAAATTATGCTACAAATTGTGCCTTGTAGAATTATGTGACCTTCTTGCTTCATGTCTTACTTGGCTCATAGATACTAAGTATATAAAATTAAATGTTAGAAACCAAGACTTAGTTCATTATAACTCGATCAAAATTTTACAAAATTCTGAGAAAACATTGATGTGTCTAATCCGCTCATCATTATGCTTAATCAGTAATACATTTCTACGGCCGCTATTCTTGAGTTATTATATTCTATACTCGTGTTGTAGATCATTCTTGAGATTTGTTGAATTACTTGAATAATAAGGTTCTTGAGGGTTTATTGAACTATTGTGGCTTGAATGTTGTGAATGGGGTTCATTTGGAATATTCATTTAAACACTCTCCTTGACGTTATTTATGCTTCCTACCATGTTTGACATTGATATACATATGCTTGGCAAGGAAAAGTGTAAAGCACGAAGCGTGATTCCGTGCCATGTTATGTGAGTGTAAAGCACGAAGGGTGATGCTGTGCCATTTCATTCAAGAGTAAAGCACGAAGGGTGATGTGCCATGTTATGTGAGTGTAAAGCACGAAGGGTGATGTCGTGCCATGTTATGTGAGTGTAAAGCACGAAGGGTGATGCCGTGCCATTTAATTTGAGAGTCAAAAGAACAAAGGGTGATACCGTGTCGTTTCTTTTATATTATCATGTTTATATATTATCACGAGTTCATGGCACGATGGGTGCTTCCGTGCATGCGAGGAAGGAGGACATGCATTATGTTGTGATATCTTTTCCTCGTGTATACATTCATGCCTTTATATTGAGCTGTTATTGTAGTACTTACTGTTCTTATGTGACTTGTCATTATTGACCTCGCCTTGTCCCCTATCTCAATTGTTATTGTGTTGTCCATGTCTTCTACTTGCTTGACTTGCAAATACCATGCCTACTTCCTGCTGTTATAATTATATACATGTCCTATCTATTTTGTTGCACATTACTACAAGCCTTCTACCATGTTAGTTATTCCTGCCTCTACTTGTCAACTTATAAAGATCATGTGTTCCCTTCTTGTTTGTTATATCTATATCTAGGCCTTCACAATGCTAGTTAGTTGAAGTTTATATTCCTTTTTCCTAATTGCTGTCATTACCCTTATGCCTTCCGCCTAGTCTATTAATGTTGCCCTTATATATATCCTCGCTCATTATTGCTACTTGCATATTTCCTACTTTGTCATAACTGTTATCGATATTTCTGCCACCCGGTTGGTACTGTTATACGTCTAATTGGCGAGGATGAGATAAATGCACGAAGGGTGTTTCCGTGCAAGTGACTGGATATCTGAGTACATTCCTCACGCTATGAAAGTTAAGAGTGACTATCATGTTTTATTGGTCGAGATATTTGAAAGTGTTAAATTGTGATCTTTGCTAGTATTCAGTTATTGCTTTGCATATTCATTACGTGTACCCTATTATGTTATATCGTAGTATAGTTCTATTTCTAGTTCACGTTACAAGTTTTATTAGTGAGTATCTTTTAACTAAAAATCCTCGTCACTATTTCAACGAGGTTAGACAAGATACTTACAAGGTACATGGGGTCGGTTGTACTCATACTACACTTCTGCACCTTGCGTGCAGATTTTGGAGCGGGTCTGCTGGTGATGTCGGAAGCTAACTCTGAAGATGTTCATGCATTCCGGAATATAGCTACTACTTGTCCTTGGTAGCTTTAGATTTTGTTAATTTTGTATGTAACTTTCAAATAGATCGTGTATTTGTTTGTACCAGCTTTAAATTTGTAGAAGCTCGTGATTCGTACTACCAGTCCTTGGGTTCTTCACTATTTTCCTATAAATCACATTTGGATTGTATTGATCGTTAGTTGGCTTACCTAGCGGTTTGGGTTAGGTGCCATCACGACTAGTGGATTTTGGATCGTGACATAAATAGGCTCTAGGAAAGTTTGATGCTAAAAGTGATGAGGGTATTTTTCTAGATTATTCTCCACATACTAAAGCTTATAATGTATATAATAAAAGAACTACTTGTATTGAAGAAAGTATACATGTGATTTTTTGATGAATCCAACCATTTGGCTGAGAAAGGTACACATGCTACTGATGATGGAGAATTTGAACCCGGAGATAACAACCAGGAACATCTAAAACATGATTGCCTTTACAGCCAACATATCTATGGTTGACCCTAAGAACATTAAAGAATCACTTGAAGATCCAGATTAGATAGTAGCTATGCCGGAGGAACTCAATAAGTTCGTAAGAAGTAAAGCATGGAACCTGGTTCCCAGCACAAAGACAGAACAATCATTGAAACCAGATGGGTATTTAGGAATTAATTCGATAATCAAGAAAATATTGTTAGAAAAAAATCAAGAATGGTTGTGCAAGGATACAATCAAAAATATGGAATCGATTATGATGAGACATTTGCTCCAAATGCAAATATGGAGGCAAATCTAATGCTCATTGCCTTTGCATCCTACATGGGTTTTAAATTATATCAAATGGATATGAAGTGTGTCTTTATTGTAACAGAGTAGTCCACTAATGATATTATTCCCTTTGGGTCAAGGCTCGCATGTCTTTAAAATACGTCACTAGGATCTAAGGCTTATTTACTTATATTTTCAGCACCCCTCCCGTGTTTTGTCAATGTGGGATTTGCGTAGGGTGTCACGCACACCACATTTAGGACTCAACGTCCTCGTCGAGGTTTTTTCCACCATCGTTCAAGGTTACACGCGGAGTGGCTCTGATACCATATATAACATCTCATCCACTAGTGGTATTGTCCTCTTTGGGCCTAGGCCCGCATGACTTTAAAATACGTCACTAGGATCTAAGGCTTCTTAACTTATATACCCAATATCTTTTTTGTGCTTTGTCGATGTGGGATTCTCCTAGGGTATAATATTTCGAATTGGGTATTTGAAAGAGGAAGTGTCTGTGCGTCAGCCTCTAGGATTTGAGAGTCATGAGTTCCTAGATCACGTGTATAAATTAGACATAGCACTTTATGGTTTAAAGAAGGCTCCAAGGGCATGGTATGAAAGGTTGTCAAAACTTTCCCTAGATAACGGGCTCTCACCCAATAAAATTGACAATACTTTGTTCCTGCTGAAGAGTGGTCATGAACTTGCTTATTGTTGAAATGTGTATTAATGACATCATTTTGGAGTCACAAATGAAGCCTTATGCAATAATTTTGCTAAGTTAATGGGCAGTGATATGATTGGGTCTTTGCTATACCTAACTACAAGCAGGCCAGATATTGTGTATATTGTGGGGTTGTGTGTAAAATTCCAGTAAAGTCCCAAGGAGCCACACTTGAAGACTGTCAAAAGAATCTTGAGATATCTTAAGAGGACTCAAGACCTGGTTATATTATCCGACTGGGGACTCATTTGATTTGATCAAGTATGAAGATGTTGACTATGCTTAATACCTGGTAGACATGAAGAGCACATTAGGAATGGCTCACTTACTGGGGTCATGTTTGATCTCATGAGCCTCAAAGAAACAAAATTTTGTAGCTTTATCAACTGTAGAAGATGAGCATGTAGTTGATGGATTATATTGTGTTAAACTATTATGGATTAAGCAACAACCGGAGGACTATGGAGTAATGATTGAATGGGTTCCCATATTCTATGATAACACAAGTGCAATGAACATGGAAGAGAACCTGGTTCATCACAAGAGAACCAAACACATCGATGTGAGACATAAATATTGGAGAGACAATGTTGAGATGAGTCACATCTCTATGGAATTCTGTAAAATAGAAAAGCAGATTGCTGATATATTTACCAAAAATTTGAGCACGGATTACTTTAAAAGAAACCGCTTGGAGCTTGATTTTATCAATGTCTAACTCAGTATAATACTGCAACAAGTATGCATACATGACACTCTCTCACGAGCTCAAACGTTTAATCTAATGATGAAATCCTCACTTAGAAAAAGTTTCTTTATGCCACATTGAGGAAATCAATCAAAGAACCTGGTTGTGTGACATCCAAGTATGTACCCCCTTTCCATTAATAATTGTGCCTAACTTTTAAACTGTCACATCAATAAAAACCGGATTCCCCCTCAAATCATTCATATCCCATGGCAATAACTCCCTTTAACTCTTGAAATTAAATGGATATCAGGTTCCAAAAATGAAAATTGTCAGTCCTAAAGTAATCGTGACAAGTTCAGTCCACGTGAAATTAGGACCAGTTTCTTAAACTCCCCCAGAACACGTCTCTGCTGCACAATTAAAGCCCTTTACCGCCTTTTTAGATTTTTAAGTCTGAAAGTTACCCTATCTTTATCTCAAAACCGGATTAACAACAATTTGTATGCCTTATTAAAGTTATAAAACTATCAAATCACACTTCTATAAATCCCCTCTGTTATGCCTATTCTCTCTCATTCGATCAAATTGCTCAAAATACCCAGGTCAAAATTGAAACCCTAACTCTTTAATTTTGCAAATATCCTTTAACCCTTAGCAATTTAGAAGTCACCAAGTCAAGCTAATTTTGACATTCTTGAACTAAACACCACATCTACCACCAATATACCTCCGTCTATACTCACTCCCGGCGAGTGTTTCCAAGATAAATCTTCTTCAGAAGCACCCCAAAAGCCTTTACTGGTTTAGTTAACTGCTCTGATAAAGAAGAAATGAAAATTCTGAGGGTACAAATGTAGCAGCATAGGAGCCACAAATTGAGGGGGAAGGAGACGTTGAACATGTGGAAGATGATGGCACTGAGAAAGTATAAGTAGATATTGTTGTTGAACCAGTGATTCAGGGGGAAAAGGAGGTTGTTGGAGAAAATGAAAATGAGGTGGTAGGAGAAAAGGAAAAAAGGAGTGAGGCAGTGGAAATTAAGACTCAGGCTGAAGTAGAAGTAGTGACTGAGTAATTAGAGGAGAAGGAGAATGAGTGAGACACTGATGATGTAGATTAGGATTCTGTAGATACCATGACAGACCCTTGGGAAGAACTTATGGAGGAGAGTACTAGGGCAAGAGCGGAAGAAACCGAGGTACCTGGACAACAACCCGGTATTCTATTGTTGATAAGTGAGACTTGGGTGAAGAAGATGGTTTCTTATAATTTGTTGAGCAAGACAGTGATAGGTTCAAGAACTTGGTTCTTTAAATGATGATCCGAAAAAATCTGAATCCCTTGACTGGACTGATACTGAGGAAGAATGAGAAAAGGCAGGAGAGGAATAAGTGAGAAAATATAGTGAGAATAGTGATGATGAAGCACTGGCAAGCCTGATTTCTAGAATGAGTAAAAAGAGACAAAGTGAGGCAAAAATCCACCTTTGGGAGGGGGAAAGTTGTATCAAAGAAGATTGTGTTGCCTCAAGAGCTTGTTACTCTTGGGGGGTAAAACTCCAAATACTAAACAAAAAAGTAAGACTACACTTGAGAAGGCCTTGGAAGAAAGTCAGATAAAATAAAGATGGACAAGAGTTCAGGCTAGTAGATGAGTTTGATGTAGAGGTAGCCATGAACCTCAGTCAGCTATACTTGGTTCCTCTACCAATGAGATTCAGGTACCAAATTGGAAACACAAAAGCTCACATCCTCTTGACAACATAATCATCCCTCTTGACTCAGGAGTTCAAACCATATCAAAAGCCAGAAGTTCACTTGCATTTTCAGCCTTTCATTCCCAAATAGAGCCCAAGAATATCAAAGAAACATGCATACTGGATCACAGCCATGCAAGAGGAGCTACATCAATTTGAGATAAATTGGGTATGGCACCTGGTCCCTCAACCTGCAGATCGAACTATCATAGGGACCGGGCGGGCATTCAGGAACAAACTTGATGAGTTTGGTAATACAACAAGAAACAAGGCTCCAAGGTAACAGGGAGATTGACGAAGATGTCTCACATTGCATTGGAAAGGGATGGATGAAGCGGAGGCTCGCCAAGACATAAGGTCAAGTTTTATAGTGTGGTGGTTCGACCGACTATGCTGTATGGGGCTGAGTGTTGGCAAGTCAAGAATTCTCACATTCAAAAGATGAAAGTAGCATAGATGATGATGTTGAGATGGATATGTGAGTGTACCAGGAGATATAAGATTAAGAGTAAAGTTATCCAAGACAGAGCAGGAGTAGCCTCCATGGAGCACAAGATGCGGGAGTCGAGGCTAAGATGGTTCGAACATGTTAAAAGAAGAAACATTGATGCCCCTGTTAGGAGGTGTGATAGGTTGTCCATGGAGAGTTTGAGAAGATGTCGAGGTAGGCCTAAGAAATACTGAGGAGAGCTCATTAGACAGGACATGGCGCTGCTTCAGCTTACTGATGACATGACCCTTGAGAGGAGGGTGTGGAGGTCGAGGATCAAGGTCAAAGGTAGTGGGTAGTTTTTAGTTTCTCACTGATAGTCTTAGTAGCACACATGTCCCTTCATATTCTTAGATTTTTATTATGTTATGTGGTTTTGTGCGCCTCAGGTATTGTATTCCTTGTTGTTAGTATTTGGTACTACTTATCCTTTATCTCTCCCCTTTTGCTTTTCTCTTCCCTCTTTCTTCATTTCTTGCTTTCCACTTCTTCTTATTACCCTTCCTTAGGCGAGGGTCTATTGGAAACAGTCTCTCTACCTGTTAGGTAGGGGTAAGGTCTGTGTACAGACAACCCTCCCCAGACCCCACATGGGGGAACATACTGGGTTTGTTATTGTTGTTGTTAACAAGAAACAAGTCAAGGCTTGAAGTTCAAGGCTACAACCAGGAAGAAAGGATTGATTATGATAAAACATTTGCTCCAGTTGCTCGAATGGAGGCTATCAGAATTCTTATTTCCTTTGAATCTCATATGGAATTCACATTGTTCCAAAATGGATGTCAAAAGTGCATTTCTGAATGGCTTCCTCAAAGAAGAAGTTTATGTCAAGAAGCATCCTGGATTTGAGTCTCACGAGCATCCTGAGCATGTGTTCAAGCTGGACAAGGCATTGTATGGGTTAAAGCAGCCTCCAGGCTGTTTCTTACTTATAGATCGTCCAATCTGAACTACTTATAGTTTATTTTTCAGGAGATTATGATGAAGATGATTGTGATTTTTACTACTACAGATTACTACAAAATTACACAACAAGCAAGAGATTCAAAGGAGAAAATCAAACAAGCAAACACTTAAGAATAATTCAATGAGATGGAAATATTCTGGGGTTATAGGATTAATGTATCTTCTATTGCGTTCTTTCGGTTGATTTAATCACTTGATTTATTTAATTTGTTCATTAGTAGTGTTTATTGTGCTCACGAAGTTCTTTCGACACTTTGCTCACCTATTCAAGCCAACCTAATACTATATGTCTATAGAGTCAGGATTAAAAAGAAAGCATGTATATTTCCTGCGAAAATAACCAAGTTAGGCAACTAGAATATGCCTATCCTAGTTGCGAATCTATTGTCCGATGCCCGTATTCAAGAACTTACTCTTACTCAATCTTATATGCAATCTATAATTCTCACTTTCGAGCTCCACTATAAATTTGTAGATAGTATTCTATTGTTATCTATAAAATAAAATAATTAAGTTCAAGATTGAATAAATAAATTAATATGATAACTCAAGAAAGATAATCAACCGTCAAACAACAATAGTCAATAACAACCCATAACCAAGAATAATGAGGTTTGTATCAACTCATGTTCATAACAATCAAAGTGTAATTTTTAAATACAGAATCTATGAATACTAGATTGAAGATTCGATGAATTCCATGTTTGGTTTGTGTTTCTACGCATTTTCCGCCTTCAAAAGTTGACCCACCCTTCACTAATCATGTTTAAGGGGTATTTATAGGCTAGGTCGACGTCCCAAAGTTCAAAACAAGTGGGAAACATGATTGGGAAAGGGTCCAGGACTTAGAGCTTGCGAGGCCTGGCCTAGGGCGTGCTCTAGAGCTCGCATCGCCTGCTTAAACGCGCGTTGTACCTCACCTAGAGCCAGGCGTCGCCTGGCCTGGAACCTGGTTCAGACCTTGTCCAATTTGCCTTTGCTTTTTTGTGTATTTTTGACATCCTTGTGTGCAACCTTCACTCGTTTTCATCCTCCAATGATCCTACATATAAAACCGATACAATTAAACCCAAACATCGCACATATTATCATTAAAAACCCAAAATGTAAGGATAGTAATATATCGAAAATAAACATTTTATAGGCAATTATCACTACCCCACACTTGAACGCTACTCGTCCTCGAGTTAACCAACAATTCACACTATCCTTGCGCACTTTATATTTGACACATTTGAAGCACACTACACTAATGATCATGGTTGATAGCAACAATTAAACATTAGCATATGCAATCACATACACTTCCCGTTACATATGCCACATTTCTAAAATATTTACAATAAAGACCACATGCTCATAACAATCCTAGCCTCAAAAACCGACCCAATTCCACAATGCGCTCATGGCTTGAATACCAACATCATAGAGAAGTCTAATAACATTACCAATCTCTCATAAAACCATGTGCCAAGGGAGTAAGTTTAATCAACACATTCAAAACAAATGTTCATACACGAGATCATTTTCAAGAAATACTAAGAGTAACTCAGAGTGAATTATATTTTCTGAACTCAAGATACTAACTGGGACCATCTTAGGCTTGAAGGAAATGCTACCGGCAAAATGTACAAGAACAGGAACAACATTATTGAGAAGTCTTAGAACAAACAAATCTTTCAACACAAGAATCCTTTAGAGAGAGACGCTTACACTAAATCATCCTAATAAAGAAGGTGGCCATACATGCCTTATCGATGAACTATCTATGCTTCCTGCGTTCTTACGCTTTTGTAGTGAGTAATTCCATCTTTGACGAATCTCCAAAAGTCAGTACCATAAAACTAAAAATACTACAGTGGAGATATAAAGCTTCTTCATGCCAGATTTGATGAGCGCAAAAACAAAAGACACAAAATTGATGCTCGCTAGCCAAAGATAGTATAGTAAAATTATCGCCTCCACAGGGATTGGATTTAAATAATGTTCAAGTAATTTCTAGTTTAACGCTATTCAAGATGATTAACACTTTGATTAGAATGATTATGAACTAAAATAACAATTAAAATTAAAGAAATTAACAATTGATCAAGGAAAGACAAGATTTGAGAAACACTAAAATAATCAATTGGAGAAATAAGAGTCGTGACAGGATAGGTGCAAGATAGCTATTCAAGATCTAACTCTAGTTCAATTCACTCTAATGTTCTAATGAATCTCATGAATTCACTTGATGATTAGTTCAAACGTGTAGCCAAGACTCCTCTTTTGATTAAATCTTAACTCTAAGAGGTGAACTAATATAAAGCATTGTGAAAATATGAAAGAACACGTCAGTGGACTAGACTTTAGGAAAACGTCTCACGAATATTCTCCTAACTTGATTTAGTAGCAATTCAACAAGCTCTATCAATTACTTATTGTCGCTCCCCCCCTTCTTCCTCTCCTTTTGGACCGGTTAGGGTTTTTGACATTGTTGGGAAAACTCATTTCCTTTTGGGATAAGGGATGCGAAGGATTTGAAGAGTCACCACCTAACGAATTAAGGTGCGTTAGGGTACCTACTAAGGGTCACTTATAACACAGATTGAATAACCAGAGATTGGGTAGGGGCTTGAAATTACTTCAAAGGGAAGGTGTTAGGCACCCCTCGAAGTCCACAACTGTGGGTCCTGTCCAAATGAACTATGTGAATTCATTCAAGTAGCAAATAAGAAGTCGAATAACGCATATGTAAACAAATAATGGTTTGATAGATTAGCAGTCTAAGCACACATATATGATAAAGGTTTTAATAGATTCACAGTCTAAGGACACATATGTAAAGAGTAAGGGAGGTCCGAAGTTGTTTATCCTATAGGATCACATCTGTACAATGCACGATAATCACTCCTCAATGAGGGGCTACACGTTGCATTAGTGCACATGTCATCACATCCTTATCTACCCATTGTCCCACCCCTTAATGGTTATTAAGCGAGTTTTTATTAACAGATTCTAAGCGTGCTGTTACCCGTCCCTTCCTTGTGGTCCCGGAGGAGTTTAAGACCTCCAAATATTGGCAATTCTAGACAAACCCCTAAGGTTTTAAAAGGGAAAATACTAGGCGACATGCAAGAAAAAATAGGACTAGCAAATAAGTGAAGGAAAGAAGTTAAGAGGCTCAGATTTACCTCCACGTGTAATGCACATAAGCAACACGTCTCAAACACAAACAAGGTAGTTTTATTAGAAACGGAATCCTATGACCATACATCTAAGTGAATATCAATGCACAGAAATATGCAATATTGTTTCATAAACTCAACGGCATGGTCCTAATCAGTTTGCCTACTGATTTTTAAACCTGTGACCTTTAAGCAGTAAACACAATCAAAGCAGTTTTCTAGTTTTTATAGAGATCAATTACCTAAGGCTTTCCTATGCGTGGGGACTGTACATAATAACGATTATGAGTTGTTTAAATAGTTTTGGAAGTATTTAACTTGCAACATATTGTTCTAGGTGATACAAGTCTGAGAATGAAGTGGTTGATGCCAGTTTTATTCAGAAACATGACAATTATACGCGAGGCTGTTTTATAATTTTCATGGACAATTGCTTAATCTTAGTTAAACTAGGCGTACTAAAATGAATGCAAGTAGAAACATGATTTATAAATGCACACAAAAATGACAGAATTCTTAAGACATGAATTTCTAAACGCACGCAAGAATGACAAATTCTTAAGACATGGATTTTTAAATGCACACTAGAATGACAGATTTGTGTTAAGGTTATTTATTAACCTAATAGCAGGATTTCTAAGTGAGAACACTTATGCAACATTGAAGCATGGATTGATGACATGTAGTGTGCTGAAGAAGTAAATATGAAATCCTAAGGACAGGATGTCTAATGCAATGTTTACCATGATTTGGATGAACATATTAGTCCTAAAACATGGATTCTAATGTAGATATAAAGTACGTAAAGCCTAAGGCATGTTCTCTACCAAATAGTGTCAACAGTATTATCAGCTACCCTCCCCATTTCACTAGCCATCCCCAATATCTGTTTACAAATTAATTATTACAAACCAATAGCTGGATGAATTACAGAAATAAATAAAAAAGAGAAGAAGTTAAACTACAGGGAGCCTGAAGCAGGCTTAGATGTATCCTGAGGATACCAAACCTTCCATAAACGCAAATGCCAAGAGTTTCATAGCCATTATTATGTTCGGGTGAGTCAGAGTTCCCTAAGGACCTCAAGGATCTCGGGAAGTGCTCACACCCAAACTTTCATAACAAGAACTGAGTAAGTGCATTGTGGAAGAGCCAGCTCCAGTGTGCTAGAGTTCAGAGGGATCTCAAAGGTTCCCAAGGCAGTTACGCACTGGACGGGAAGAACTTAGGGACTTAAGAGTAGAGTGAGAATGCTTGACATAGTTTTGAAAAGGTTTTGGTAGGAAAACAGTATTGAAAAGGACTCAGTTAAGTGAAGAAGCTTTATAAAAATATAGGAATTGACTAGAAAAATAGTTTGAACAAGGACAATGTAAACATTTGAAGAATCAAACAAGCAGCAGACCAACTACAAAGCAAACATGTTCAACATCACTCTACAACATGATTCACGCAGGGATACTGAGAGTTGGGGACCTGTACAACACACATAGTGAAACACATAACAAACAGAAGCACATAAGTTTTTAGGGGTTTTTATGGGATTAGGGATAGCTAGACATAGTACAGGTATATGAAATTCAAACAGACAATTGAGGACATAGTTGTACTAAACAGAGTTAAGCATGTAATCAACACTACTCAGGGTAGCAAATTACTTTGCAAAAACAGGTTCATACCAGAAACTGAGTAAATAAATAGACAAACATTCAAACATACACAAATAAAGTAGAGTCAAGTTGAGACATACTATAGAGGTAATAAGGAAGTTTATAGACATGCTGATCATAAGTTGAATTAGGATAGAACTCATATATGCTAGGTGAAACAATGATTTAAACATGCTAGTTGCATATTGAAAAGCCAAGTAATAGACAGAAATAAACTGGTTATTAGTAATCTAAAGCAGTAAGAAAACACATAGAGTTTTGAACTTGGGAATTAAATCACAACATACCAGTTACGCATAGCAGATAAAAAGTATAGAGCAGTGGAGTGCAATAACTAGACTTGGCTTACAAGCAACTAATTCAATAGAAGTAGCAAGTAACAAGAAAGAGCAGAAAACCTTAAGTGTAAGAGAGAATTGGTGAAATAATGTGTTCGTCCGTTAATGAAAGTAGAGGACTGTATATATAGTAGTTGAAATCTAGGTAAATAAGGCAAGCAATAAATCGTTCACTAATTGGAGACAACTACATAATCAATTAAGAACATAATCAGTGAAGTCTTCCCTTAATTAAGGGAGTAATTTACCAACGGTAAAGAGCAGGAAACAATTAAGGAAAGAAATCACATAGCTAGGTACAAAGTAGGTAATTGAGGGTAGATACATAAATGTTCAATTAAGGAAATAAGTAGTACGGATCAGTAAATAATATAGTTGATTGCAAATAAGGCAAGAAATAATTTAAAGTTTTTGAAAATAGGGAAAATAACCGGAAATTAGCATATGAGTATAAGGCTGTATTGTGGTCCGGGCTCGGCCCGGGACCGGCCCAGGCCCACCAACCCATATGAGTTTTGGGCTAAACGGGCTGGCCCGTATGGTCCGGGACCAAGCGGTCCCAAGAGCCCACAGTGGGCCGGTCCTCAATGGTGAGATCGTGAGCCCGGGACCAGCTTCCATTGGTGGGCCGATTCAACCGGGCCTAACGGCAATTTTTAATTTTTTTTAAAATTGGCCAATAGTTGGAAATTTAAAAAATAGCTGTTGGCCTGCCAATTTAGCTGTTTGGCACTTTCAAAAATAGCCATTTACCCCCCAAACTTTTTATAATTACACTTTTCCCTATTCTCAACTATAAATACCCCCTCATTCTTTAATTTTATCTCACAAAATCATCAATCTCTCTCAATCTCAAACTCAAATTGAAGTCTTCAAGTCATCACTCATCTCTCATTTCTCAAAATCAAATTCTCAATTCAAGTTAAATCATGCCTGGTGATTCTAGAGTTAGCCCATTTGTTCGGGAACACTTTAATGTGGTAGAAGAAAATGAAGAATTTTACATAGTAAAGTGCAAGAACTGTGGTTGAGTCTACACTCGTCGTCCAAAGTTGGAGGGCACAGACTCTTTAAGGAGGCATATAATAAAGAGTTGTCTTGCGCGTTCTCCAGACATTCGTATTTAAGATATTAAGTTTATTTCACCCAATTTGTGTTATTTTAAAATTATTAGACGTACTATGCTTAGTGTTGTAGTTTGTTAGATTAATTTGAAGTATTATTAATTTATTATGTTTAGAAATAATTGTTTATATGTATCTATTATTGAACTTTGACATCTTAATGGGGAACTCTCTCTCTCATCTTTTCTGACTTTCTAACGACTGTTACGGTAACCCTCCCCCCTAACCACATCACCTGCCGCCTCACCGTCGTCATTGCAGCCGCAGGTTCCGTCACAGGTAAAGCCCCTCTTTTCCTTTTTCGCCTGCTCTCTCTTTCTCTCTCCCTCCATCTCTCTCTCCTTTCTTTTCTCTTTTCTCTCCTTCTTTCTCCGTCGAGAGGGTGCGAAGACCAGTCGAGACAAGTGTGTTTTCCGGCGACCCGTCTTGCTTGAAATATTCCGGCGACCCCTTTAGTGTATCTCTGTCCCCTTTCTATTTCTTTCCTTTTCTCCCTCTCCCTTTCTAGGTTTGTGTGTTTTCTTTGGACAGGTGCAATGAGTTCCCGGCTAGGACAGGTTACTTCCAGGAGTGTGTACAGACATCCGACGATTTCATTATTTTCGATAACTTCTGAACAGCTTTCCGATGGGGCGGATCAGGAGGGTCAGCGGTCTTGAGCAGATCCATCATACTTTAAGAAAGCTTGCTCCAGGTTCTGTCTTTCCATCTTTGATATTTTTTGGTATCGGTAT
Organism: Nicotiana undulata; assembly: GCA_005239495.1. Lineage (NCBI taxonomy): Eukaryota > Viridiplantae > Streptophyta > Magnoliopsida > Solanales > Solanaceae > Nicotiana > Nicotiana undulata. The sequence continues at coordinate 21,290 of ML281197.1, read as the reverse complement.
ATTTTGCTTGCCTATCTCTTTCGTATCTACAGTAGCGTGCTCTTTATTGTATTTAGCTAGTTTTGCCTATGTTATATCAAAGACCTTAGTGTCTACTTTTTTAGTCTATTCTTTTAGTTTTTTCTTTTTGTACCCTCTTTGTTATACCCCATTTTAATCGGGTCAAATTAGAGTATAACATAGTGGTAATCCTGAGGTTTAATTAATTTCAAGAGAGTCGCCACTTATTTAATTCTAAGGTGAATTAGGACACCTATTTTTTTTAAAAGCTTAGTCAAACTTTGTTTTGTGGACTTAACCTAAAGATTCTATTTACTGTTGCCTTGCCAACAATTTTGATTGGATTAATTGCTTTTTATCTTTTCCATTAGTGTTTTAAGCTTAAGGTTTCATTTATTCATTTTAGTTCTGTGTTTGCATAGGGGTAGTTTCGTAGACATGGTAGATCCATTGTTTTAGTGCCTGCTCACATTTTTGTTCTCGTAGTCACTTCTTTGAGTTATTTTTAGCTCTCGGGTTCGTCGCTTGTAGTCCTTAGTTTCCGTTCTTGGTTCTTAGTGGTAGTGTTACATAATCCCTTTTGCATATAGTGGCGATAGTGAACGATGTGAGAGTAAGGTAATGTCCTCAGGCGGGACTGGGGGTGGTCCAAGGGTGGGAAGTGGGGGGGGGGGGGGGGGGGAAGAAAGCTTCTAGGTTGAGATTTGGGTCTTGGAACATTGGGACGTTGACAAGGAAGTCTATAGAGTTAGCTAAGATTCTTCACAAAAGTAAGATCAACATAGTGTGTGTTCAGGAGACTAGATGGAAGGGTACTAGGGCACGAGATGTAGACGATTTTAAACTATGGTACTCAGGGAGCACTAGGGGCAAGAATGGGGTAGGGTTTTTAGTAGACAGGGACCTCATGGAACTCGTGGTTGAGGTTAAGAGGGTAAATGATAGGTTGATGAGTATTAAGTTGGTAGTTGGTGGGTTCACTGTGAATGTGATTAGTGTATACGATCCTCAGGTAGGTTTGAACCAGGAGGTCAAGAAGCAATTTTGGGATGATTTGGACGAGATGGTGCGTAGTATCCCGCACACAAAGAAGTTGTTCATTGGTGGAGATTTCAATGGTCATATTGGGGTTAGTGCTAGGGGTTATGATGATGTTCATGGCGGGTACGGTTTTGGGGATATGAACAAGGGAGGTAATTCTCTATTGGAGTTTGCTAGAGCTTTTGATTTGGTTATAGTTAACTCGAGTTTTCCGAAGAGGGAAGAACACATGGTCACTTTCCGAAATTCAATGGGAAAGACTCAGATTGATTATCTTCTCTGCAGGAAATGCGATAAAGGTATGTGCACTGACTGCAAGGTCATACCGAGTGAGCACCTCACGACTCTGCATAGGCTCCTAGTTAAGGACATGGAGATCAAAAGGAGTAGGAGGAAGAGGGCGGGGTGCAGGAAACCTAAGATCAAGTGGGGTAACTTGACCAAGGACAAAGCTCAGGAGTTAGGGGAGAAGTTGTTGCTATGAGGGCCTGAATGATTACGGGGGACGCGTCTAGTATGTGGTCCATGACTGCGGATTGCATCAGGGTAGCTGCTAGAGAGGTCTTAGGGGTCACGAAGGGTTCTCCTAGGGTCATAAAGGGGAATAGTGGTGGAATGGAGAGGTTCAAGACAAAGTGGAAACTAAGAAAACTGCTTATTTGAAACTAGTAGAGAGTACAAGCGAGGAAGAAAAACTGACTTATCGGGAGTGTTACATAAAGGCAAAGAAAGAGGAAAAGTTAGCAGTTACGACGACTACGAACACAACATTTGCTCGTTTGTACAAGGAGCTCGAGGTAAAAGGTAGGGACAAGAGGTTGTACCGATTGGCCAAGGTGAGGGAGAGGAAATCCCGTGACTTGGACCAAGTCGAGTGCATCAAGGATGAGGATGGTAAAGTGATGGTGGACGAGGCACTCACTAGGAGAAGATGACAGACATACTTCCATAAACTGCTGAATGAGGAGGGGGATAGACACATTGTGCTGGGCGAGTTGGTGCACTATGAGAGTCAGCGGAGTCGTGGGTACTGTAGGAGGATTACGGTAGAGGTGGTGGAAGGAGTGATGCGTAAGATGTGCAGGTGCAGAGCAACAGGGCCAGACAAAATCCCGGTGGAATTCTGGAAGAGCGCGGGGAGGGAAGGTTTGGAATGGCTCACTAGGCTCTTTAATGTTATTTTTAAGGTAACGAAGATGCCCAAAGAATAGAGGTGGAGTACGATGGATCTGCTTTACAAGAATAAGGGTGATATCCAAAACTGCAACAATTATAGGGGTATCAAGTTAGTGAGTCAAACTATGAAGGTTTGGGAGAGAGTGGTGGAGGCCACGGTGAGGAGGTGCGTGTCTATTTCCGAGAATCAATTTGGATTCATGCCGGTGCGTTCGACTACGGAAGTGATCCATCTGGTAAGGAGATTAATGGAGCAGTACAGGGAAAGGAAGAAGGATTTACATATGGTGTTTATTGACCTTGAGAAGGCATACAATAAAGTTCCAAAGGAGTTCCTGTGGAGGTGTTTGGAGGTTAGTGGCATTTCGGTAGCGTACATTAGGGTGATTAAGTATATGTATGAGGATGTTAAGACTCGGGTGGGGACTGAGGGTGGTGATTCGGACCATTTCCTTGTGGTGATGGGGTTGCACCAGGGATCAACTCTTTGTCCATTTTTGTTCGCCTTGGCGATGGATGTACTGTCGCATCACATCCAAGGGGAGGTGCCTTGGTGCATTCTATTTGCCAATGATTTAGTGTTGATTGACGAGACGCGTAGAGGAGTTAACGCGAGGTTGGAAGTTTGGAGACACAACTTGGAGTCTAAAGGTTTCAAACTGAGTAGAACCAAGACAGAATACTTGGAGTGCAAATTCAGTGAGATCAATGATGCAGACATAGAGGTTAAGCTTGATGCTCAAGTTATTCCCAAGAGAGCGAGTTTTAAATATCTCGGGTCTATTATTCAGGGTAACAGGGAGATTTACAAAGATGTCACACATCGCATCAGGGTGGGGTGAATGAAGTGGAAGCTCGCTTCCGGTGTTCTATGTGATATGAATGTGCCGTTAAGACTTAAAGGAAAGTTTTATCGAGTGGTGGTTCGACCCGCTATGTTGTATAGGACTGAGTGTTGGCCAGTCAAGAACTCCCACATGCAGAAGATAAGAGTATCAGAGATGAGAATGTTGAGATGGATGTGTGGGTGTACCAGGCGAGATAGGATTAAAAATGAAGCTATCCGGGACAGAGTGGGAGTAGCCTCCGTGGAAGACGAGATGAGGGAGTCGCGACTGAGATGGTTCAGACATGTTAGGAGGAGAAACATTGATGCCCCTGTCAGGAGGTGTGAGAGGTTGGCCATCGAGAGTTTGAGAAGGGATGGAGGTAGGCTTAGAAGTACTGGGGAGAAGTGATTAGGCAGGACATGGCGCTGCTTCAGCTCACTGAGGACATGAAACTTGATAAGAGGGTGTGGATGTCGAGGATTAAGGTAGAAGGTTAGTAGGTAGTTTATAGTATCCACCAATAGGCTTAGTGGTATGCATTTCCCTTCGTATTCTTAGGTTTTTATTACGGTATGTGTTTTGTTCGCCTCATATATTGTACTCCCATTTTTTATTATTTATTTTTTATTTTTATTTTCTTATCTTTTCTTTCCTCTTCTTCTTCTTGCCCTTCCTGAGCCGAGGGTCTATTGGAAACAACCTCTCTACTTGCATTAGGTAGGGGTAAGGTCTGCGTACAGACTACCCTCCCTAGACCCCACATGTTGGGATCAAACTGGGCTTGTTGTTGTTGTTGTTATTATTATTATTAATTTATTATGCAACGATAAGTGCAAGTTTGAATATCTCTTTAAAATTATTTTGTGTTTAAATTTGGATTACAAGATTTAAGTCACAATTATATAATATAATTTACAAGAAATTGCCTTAGATTTTAATTTTTTTTTAAAAATAGCCTGGCCCACTTAGGCCCATGGGCCCGCTCAAATTAATCCAGCCCATATGGGCCGGTTACACCCTCTAGGACCCTTAAGCCCGGGACCGTTTGGCCCGGGCCCGGACCACAATACAGCCTTATATGAGTATCAACACAGAGAATCAGCGATTCAAAGAATCGAAGTAATGCTAATTTTAAGGGAAATAATATAAACTTCCATGAATAAACAAGTAAATCAAGTATAAGAAGAAGAATCAAATTTGGAACCCTAATAGGACGTATTAGGGTAAAATCATAACATATTCTAAGTAATCGAAGCAATATTCCTGAGAATCGAACACACAACAGAATCATATAGCAAACAAGCAAGGATGGACTCAGAATTATAACATAGTGTTGAAAATTAAGGGTTTTCAACATAATTAGTTAGGGTTAAAAGGAAATCTAACAAAATCAATTAAACACATAAGAATCAGAGAATAAACACTTAAAAAATCAGAAAAAATCATTTTGATGACAAGTTTCAGAAATCCTAGTTAGGAAAATGAAGCGACGCTTTGAAAATCGGAAGATTTCTCATAAAAACAAGAAAAAATAGTTCGAACCTCCTCAGATCTATTACAGATCTAAAAGATTTAGGAGATGAGATTAGGGTTTTGAGAAAAATAACCCAAAGGTGAAATACCGGCTTAGAGGCCATAGGTATAACAAGAGAATAGGACGATCTTACTCAAGTCGAGCCATGGTGGCCTGAGAATGGTGACGACATGCCAAGGTGTGAGCGGACCGGCCACTGGTCCCTTGAGGACCTCAAAGACAGCAGAAATCCCGACGTAGGAGAGCCGTTAAGGCTGGAGAATGGTGGTGAGCCACCATAGTCGACGGCAAGAAAGCAACGACTAGGGAAATTAGGGTTAGGGCAGAGAGAGTTTGGGAGAGAAGAGGGAAGGGTGACGGCGGAGTGTGAGAGGAGAATGAAGGGTTGGGGGGGGGGGAAGTCTTAGATTAATTAGGAAAGAAATAACCTGGGCCGTTGATAAAAAATGATCAACGCCCAGGATTCAAACGGACCGGGGCTGGGTTAGGATAAGGTTTGAGCCTGGGTGTATTGGGCTAGTTTAATAAGGTGTTTTGGGCTGGTTTAATAGGCTATAGTTGAAATAAAATGGGGCTATTTGTTAAATACACAAGCAAATTAATTAAAATAATTTATAAAGTACTTACTAATTATAAAAAATGCATTTCATGCATAGAAATATTTTAAGAATGATTATTTAGTATTTAAAATACAAGAGACTAATTTCATGGTAAAAGATAGTATAAAATTATATGCACGGGTTATAATTGTAAAGTTATTGCTATTGTAGCCAAAATGTGCCAAATTGGCTATTTATAGAATAATCTGGACTTAATAAGACCATAAATAATAATATTAAATCAAGAAATGTTTTGAAATCACTTTTGATGCAATTTTGTAATTCTTTATTAGAAATAAAATACTGAGCAAATTAATAAAAATGTAGAAACATTGTGGAAAAATGCCCATTAATGCTAGTGCATGATTTTGAAGGTATATATGCAATTTAAAATTGTTTTAGGAAAACTTGGGTATCAACAGCTGCCCCTCTTTACCTGGAACGGATGAAAGAGTTGTCGGGTAAAGACATGATGGCTAATTTTTGACCGAGCGAAACTGTTTGAGGGATTTAGGCCGCACTCTGGTTTCCGAGCTCCCTACATATCCCTGATTTACAGGAATCAAGCCGTATGTAATTCCGGATTCATCGGCGAAATATATCGGTGAAGTCATTGCAAGAACGGATGCAACATATAGGGATGGGTGAATAAATGGTTCACGAGAGAGGTCATATTTGATATAGTTGAGGGAACTGGAGCGGGATCGCTCCTGCTGGGATAACAGTTGCTTGCCAGGTCACCTGCGAACGAGAATATTACAAGCATATATTGTGCACAAATTTAAACATGATACAAGTTCCCTTTGGACTATGAAAGCTGTCTTCGGACAGTTAGGGATGACGTCCTTAGACCATGATGTCCTGGGCCATGATTTGTTCAGTGAGAGATTCGCAGGACATGAAATGATGTTCTCGGGCCATGAATATGGTTCCTCCAAACTATGACGCCCTTGAATAATGATATGCAAATTTGAGATATCCTTAGGCCATGGCATGGTGTCTTTTGGTTATGAGGATGATGCCTTTAGACAATGACGCCTTTGGACAAGTTGGCGATATTTCAGCCCATGAAATGCAATAATATGATGTTGACAAGACAAGGCTTAGTTTTGTGAAATGGAGGGCAGAGCTTAGCCCGAAAGAGGGGCAAAATAGGCAATGCTTGAGAGACACGCTTAGTCCCGGTGAAAAGGTAAATTGGAGGCAGAGCTTAGCCTCATGCAAGATGTGGAGGTAGAGCTTAACCTCATGCAAAGGAAGTCAAAGATTAGCCTTATGCAGAGGAAGGCAGAGATTAGCCTTATGCAGAGTGGAGGTAGAGATTAACCTCATACAAAATGTGGGATAGAGCTTATTCCCATGCAAATGAAGGAAGAGTTTAGCCTTATGCAGATGAAGGCAGAGATTAGCCTTATGCAAAATGTGGGACAGAGCTTAGTCCCATGCAAATGAAGGCGGAGCTTAGCCTTATGCATAAGAATAAATAGCAAATGGTACCAAAGTTTCTAAGCTGGTGGCAGATTTCGATATTGCGATCGTTGTGAGAATTGTGACTACGAAGCATGTTTATTATTTGTTCCTGCATCCAAAGAAAACTCGTGAGTTCAGTAGATGGGGAGGTTGATTCATGTTCCTGCTGGCTTCACTTGACTTGATCGGCTTGGACTGATGATCCTATTTACATCATCGGGGTAGCGTTTTCTAAACAGAGCTATTTTACAAGAAATCATGCATGATTTTGTAAAGACATAGTGAAAAAATATATTTTAAGAAATTTAGATGAACCGACGACCGTGACAAGACCCAAGACATTGACACCTCTCATGCTACGAAATTTTGAGGGTCCTCCTCAAAATTCTGCCCCAGTTAGCTAGATTGACGTCTCTGACGGTTGAACATGCTGCGATCGGTTGAACTTGCTTCGGAATTTTGAGGGTCCTCCTCAAAATTCTGCCCCAGTTAGCTAGATTGACGTCTCTGACGGTTGAACATGCTGCGATCGGCTGAACTTGCCTCGGACATTTGAGGGTCCTCCTCAAAATTCTGCCCCAGTTTCCAATTGCGGGGAAAGATAATATTTTTATTGAATTGTGACCGAACCCATAGGGCTGCCTACGTATCCCCTCTTAAACGGGAATCAGGTCAGGCGTAGTTCAATTTACATCATTTGAGAAAAGCGTAAAGAGTTTCACATAGTATTGTTTGACTGCATCTGAATTGATTGGTTTTGGCTAGACTTTCCGTCCATTTCTGCAAGTATAAGAGATCCTCATGTCAACACTCGGTGAACCATATACGGAGCTTGCCTATTGGGAGAGAATTTCCCTTTGGCTTCATCTTAATGCGGAAAAATCTTCTTTAACACCAGCCCCGGTGTGAACTGTCTCGGCTTGACTCTTTTGTTGAAGGCTCTAGACATTCTGTTCTGATAAAGTTATCCGTGACACACTGCATTCATTCTTTTCCTGTCTATGAGGGCTAGTTATTCTTAACGGCTCCTTATCCATTCTGCGTCACTGAGCTCAGCTTCTTGTATGATTCTTAAGGAAGAAATCTCCACTTCGGCATGAATAAAAGCTTCCGTACCATAATACAGTAAGTAAGGAGTTTCCCCAGTTTATGTACGGACTGTGGTGCGGTATCCCAGTAAGGCAAATGATAGCTTTTCGTGCCAATGTTTATGATTTTCTACCATCTTTCTTAATATCTTCTTGATGTTCTTGTTGGCGGCTTCTACAGCCCCGTTCATCTAAGGTCTATAGGCTGTAGAATTCTTGTGCTTGATTTTGAAAGTCTCGCACATGGCTTTAATCAGATCACTGTTGAGATTGGAGCCGTTGTCGGTGATGATCGACCCTGGAACTTTGAATCGACAAACAATACGGTCGCGGACAAAGTCTGCCACGACTTTCTTAGTCACTGCTTTGTAAGATGCTTCTTCGACCCATTTGGTAAAGTAATCAATAGCTACAAAGATGAATCGATGCCCATTTGAGGCGGTAGGCTCGATCGGTCCAATGACATCCATTCCCCAGGCTGCGAACGACCATGGTGATCTTGTTGAATTGAGCTCATTCGGGGGTACTTTTATCATATCTCCATGTATATGACATTGATAGAATTTTCGAACATACTGGATGCAGTCCGTTTCCATGGTCATCAAGAAATAACCGGCTCTGAGTATCTTCTTGGCCAAGACAAAACCATTCATATGTGGTCAGCAGGTCCCAACATGTATTTCTTCAAGTAGTTTAGAAGCTTTGTTTGCATCAACACATCTTAGTAATCCCAAATCAGGAATTCTTTTGTACAAGGTTCCTCCGTTGTAAAAGAAACCATTGGACAATCTCCGAAGCGTGCGTTTCTGGGTATGATTTGCATGCTCTGGGTATTCTCCGTTTTCCAAGTATTCCTTGATGTCGTGGAACCATGGTTTTCCCTCTGCTTCTTCTTCAACATGGGAACATGTAACGACCCGGCCAGTCATTCCGTAGAATTTGTATTATAATTACTGTTATTGACTTGTCATAGGTTGGTTATACTGTTATTGATGTGTTAGAGTTGGTAGTCTTGAAATCAGAATGGTTATAATGAGAAATTAGTCACTTAGTCTTTAAAAATAGCCTTAAAGTTGGAAAAGTCAATTGAGAGTTGAATTATTGGTAAACTACCTCGGAATACGTATTTTATGGCTCGGATAACTTTGTTAGGTGATTTGGGACTTAGGAGTGTGTTCAGAATAATTGTGTGATGATCGGTGTAGAATTAGGCTTGAATTGGCGAAAGTTAGTTTTTGGTGATTCTGAAAGTTGGAATAGGTTCGTAATGTCATTTTGGATATGTCTGCAAAATTTCAGGTCAATCGGAGTTGTTTTGGATAGTTTCGGCATCATTGGTGGATTTTAGAAATTTCAAAGTTCTTAGGCTTGAATCCGATGTGATTTTGGTGTTTTGAGGTTGTATTTAGTGTTTTTAGAGTGCAACTAAGTTTGAATGATCATATGTGATGTGCTGGTATGTTTGGCTGGGGTCCCGAGGGGCTCGGGATTGATTTCAGATGGTTAACGGGCACTTTTGGACTAAGAAGAAATGCTGGTTTTCTGGTGTCAGTGCAGCAGGAATTTGTTCACCGCGATCGCGAGGAATGGTCCACGATCGCATAAGGTTAAAGGAGGCTAGGGGAAATTTATGCATCGGGATCACAGAAGTGAGGGTGCGATCGCGTAAGGTGAGTGGCTTAAGCAGTGCGATCGCGTGGACTTGATCGCGATCGCGTAGGGTCAGTTAGGCGCGTAGGGAGTGAGGTCAACGTTCTTCACGATCGCGTGAGAATGGTTGCGAATGTGTGGGTTGAGGTTCCATTGAATCACGGTCGCGTGGCTTGTGCTGCGATCCAGTAGAGTCTTCTGTGGGCCTGGGAGATTTGTTATTTGCAATCGCGTGAGTACATTCACGATTGCTATGCATAAATAACTGGGCAGTATAAAAATAAACCCTCCGCAACCATTAGACCTTTTAACACCATTTTTGAACGGGAAAAGAGCTTGGAGGCGAATTTGGAGAGGGAAAATCAGTGTTCTTTATAGCGGTAAGTATTTCTGACCTTAAACCTCGATTATAGGTGATTAAGGAACATAATCTCAGTGTTTAATTCATGAAAATCAGTAGAAAAAGGTGGGAGTTAGGGCTTGAGATTTATGAGACCTTTAGGGGTCGATTTGAGGGGTCAAACAAACTCCGATTTTAGCGTTCTTTATATGTACGGACTCGTGAGATGAAGTAGAACATTTTGGTACAAAAATTTACGAGTTCTGAGACGTGAGCCCAGGGTTTGGGTTTTAGCAAATATCGGGTTTTGAGCTAACAATCGATATTTTTCAATTGGAATTCATTCCTTAAGCATAATTTTATGATAAAGGTCTGATCTTTATAGATTTGGAGCACTCGGGAGTTGATTCAAGAGGCAAGCGTAATGCGAAATAGGTTTCGGGCTAGTTTGAAGTAAGTAATGTCTTTAAATCCTGTCCTGAGGGTATGAAACCCCGAACTCTGCACCCTTTCACGGGTTTTGGAATACAAAGGTTGGAACTTTGGAAATATATTCCCTATTTAGGCAACTATTGAGTTGTGAAACCGATTTTTAAGCCTATGCTTAATAATATTGATATATATTTTGATACGATTTGGGGCTTTAAGCCATGTTTGGGGCCTAGCGCCAATCTGTTTACCCCTTGGGGGCTGTTATTACTATTTTCCTCACTTGATATGTTATGATTTTCACTCAGTCATTTCTTGATAATTGTTTTGACACTTAGAGTATTTTTGATTCTATTTCTTGAAATTGAAACACTGTTTTTGGGTCGAGAACCTGGTATATTTATGGCCTAAAGGGAAAGTTGAGAGTGTCTGACCGAGTGAGGCTGCGGGCCTATATTGTGAGGATGTTATGATATGAGTGAGGCTGCGGGCCTATATTGTGAGGATGTTATGATATGAGTGAGGATGCGGGCCTATATTGTGAGTGATTTATGCCATGATGTGGCTTGTTATAGCGCTTGGGCTGTAGGAGCCCCTCCGGAGTCTGTACACACCCCTAGTGAGCGCATGTACCTAATGTGTGATGTTGCCTGGGGGGCTGATACTGAGTGATTGTGAGGTTGCCTGATGGGCCAATATTGAGTGACTGTGAGGTTGCCTGATAGGCTAATATTGAGTGACAGTGAGGTTGCCTGATGGGCTAATATTGAGTGACTGTGAGGTATCCTAATGGGATAATATTGAGTGACTGTGCGGTTGCCTGATGGGCTGATACTGAGATGTTTATGAGAAATGATTTTGGCCGGAGGGGCAGATTTATGATAAATTTTACTCAGTTTTTGACCACGATTCACTTCGTTTTTTTTTCAAACTGATTTTTATTGAGAGTTTTACTGATATATTGAAATTATACTTGTTTCAAAGGATTTCAAGAAATTGGTTTTTGAACTTATTTATTTGATGAATACTTATGGTGATATGGTGATTTACTGTTTTTGTTAACTGGTGTATCTGTGTTGTGTGTTTCTTATTTCTCAGACTGTGATTTATTTTCATTACTACTGAGTTGGCGTACTGATCATTACTCCCTGCACCTCTGTGTGCAGATCTAGGTACCGGCTCAGAGTAGTAGTTGTCTCTGTTCGTTAGCTGCATATTTACGGGATTTCGAGGTAGCTGTCCAGCGTCCACAACTTCTCCGTTTTCTTTCCTTATTTAGTTTTAGCATTTCATTCTGAGACTTTATTCAAGACATTAGCAGAGTTAGTTTTATTTCATAGATGCTCGTGACAATGTTGACTCCAGTCTTGGGAGGTTTGTTTAGAGTTGTTTAGACTATTATTGGGGCGCTATGACTTAAAGAATTTATTTTATGCTATGTTTGCTGTTTATTATTGAATTGTAAATTATTATAATAGAACAAATGCGTAGTAATGTGATGGTTGGCTAGCCTAGTTCCACGATAGGCGCCATCAGAACCCTTAGGAAACATTCCACATTCTTGTATTCTTATGGTGCGAATCCATTTATTCAGCCAAAAGCGTAACTCTTTGAATTCATTTCATGTATTCGAACGCGCATGCGAGCGCTTGGTATCAGTTCTGCATCGGCGGCTTGTGTCTTCCATGGGTGAGGTGTGATTGTTAGCATGTTGATAATGGGCCAGTCGAAAGGACTTGAGGCCGGATTTTGTCTGTGGCTTGAGTGTTGAGATTTCATTTGGGTGAGCACATGTGTTGGGGGACTTATATGTCCGTTTGTGTGATGACCCAAAAGGTCATACTAAGTAATTTTAGCTATATCTGTGTTCTGAGGCTCCAAAAGCCTCCATTGATCTCACCTCGATATGCGTGCGCAGCCCGGGCATGTAGCAAGGAAGCTTCTATGTGAAAATATGATAAAAATGGAGTTCTTATAATAAATAATTGAATGAAGTTGACTTTGGTCAACATTTTTGGTAAACGGACTCGGACCTGTGATTTGACGGTCCTGGAGGGTTTGTAGGAAAACATGGGACTTGGGCGTATGCCCGGAATCGAATTCCGAGGTCCCAAGCCTGAGAAATGAATTTTTTAAAGAAAATTATTTTCTGAAATAATAAAGGATTTTGAAAATTAATGATTATGTGAAAACCGTGTTACCGGGCCCGTATTATGGTTCCGGAGCCCGAAACAGGATTATTATATGTTATGTGACTTATCTATGAAGTTTGGTGTAAAACAGACTTGAAATGACGTGTTTCGGATCAAAATTGGAAAAGTTAAGCTTTATGAAGTTTTAAGAAAATTCTATGAGTTTTAAGGTTTAATTCCTTGTTTTTGATGATATTTTGGTGATTTAAAAGCTTGAATAAGTCCGTAGGATGTTTTGGGAGTTGTGTGTGTTTTTGGTTTTGAGACCCGAGGGCTCGAGTGAGTTTCGGGTAGCTAGCGGGGTGTAAAATGCATGAAAAATCTAGGTTTTCTTCAAGTTTCTGATGTCCAGGTATTAACTCTATGCGAACGCACTCAAGGGGGTACGAACGCATAGAGTAGAAAGTGGGGTCTGGGGGAGATGGGTAAATTGTGCTATGCGAACGCACCTAGTGTGGTGCGAACGCAGAGGTTAAAGGTGACCTAGGCTATGCGAACGCACCACAGTAGGTGCGAACGCGGAGTGTAAGTTAGGCAGGGTAGTGCGGACGCGGGTGGGGAAACGCAAACACATAGGTATAAGGGAGGGGGGGGTGCTGTACCTGGGAAATTTAACCCTGTGCGAACGCGGACCAGACACCGCGAATGCATAGGTTAGGAAATTAACCCTCTGCGAACGCGGTCTGGGGCCCGCGAACGCAGAGAACAAAAATGCCCAGGTATTTTAAATAGCCAAAACAGAATGTTACATGGGAATTTCACCATGTTTCACAACCCTTCTTCTTCCACAACCCACCTAGGCGATTTTTGAAGAACTTTTCCTCCATAGCTCCATAGGCAAGTGTTCGTAACATCTTTTCTCTTGTTTTCATCAATCAATCACTAGAATCTAGGCCTAAAATCCAAGAATCAAAGTAGAAATTAGGGGTTTTGGGTAGAGTTAGGTTTTGGGGAATTTTGGGTAATTCAACCTCAAATTTGAGTCGGATCTTAAAACAAATCATATATTTGAACTCGTGGGGTTATGGGTGATCGGGTTTTGGTCGGAGCCTCGTGTTTGGACCAAGCGGGCCCGGGTTCGAATTTTGGTATTTTTGGAAGAATGATAGGAATTGCATATCTAGGCTATGGGATTGTGTTATTGTGTCTTTATTGATATTATTGAATTAATTATGCCTAGATATCGTTGTTTCGGAGTCGGATTATAAAGGAAAGACGGTCTTAGAGGGTTGATTGCTATACTTTGGACCGAGGTAAGTGTCTTGCCTAACTTTGGTGAGGGATTAGGTATTGTATGTTATGTGTTATGTGTTTATCATGTTCAATGTATAGGTGAGGTGACGAGTACCTATACATTGTGAGTGAAGCATGCCCGTGAGTCTATTTTTGATAAAATTCAGTTATTTCTTCAATGTTCCTCACACTATGTAATTGCCTCTACTTGAGAAATTGATTGTGGTTGATGCACTTGTTGTAGAGATTATGAAATGTTGGTTCAATTGAGGATCCAAGCATATAGTATATATATTGAGTTGTTTGGATATAGTTGACACCCTTGACGGACATCTATTGAGATATTGACTGATATTTTCCCCTTGCTGGGTGATTTGAACTGTATTTTTCCAACTATGCTGCATTCCTTACCATACACATTGTCTTGCATTGGTGAGGAAGAGAGAAAGCACGAAGGGTGATGCTGTGCCATGTTTTTTTTACATTGATTACATCATGTCATGCTTAGTGAGGAAGAGAGTAAAAGCACGAACGGTGATGCCGTGCCATGTTTACATTTATTGAAAGCACGAAGGTTAATGCCGTGCCATGATTACATTGATTACGACATACATTGCATTGGTGAGGAAGAGAGTAAAAGCACGAAGGGTGATGTCGTTCCATGTTTACATTTATTGAAAGCACGAAGGTTAATGTCGTGCCATGATTACATGTATTACGACATATATTGCATTGGTGAGGAAGAGAGTAAAAGCACGAAGGGTGATGTCGTGCCATGTTAACATTGAATACAACATACATTGAATTGGTGAGGAAGAGAGTAAAAGCGCGAAGGGTGATGCCGTTCCATTGTTATCATTCAGACATGTCATTCATACTTTATCAGTTTTCGGTAAATTGTTTCTTTCTTACTTGATGTTAATTAACTGCTCTATCTTATTGTTTTTCCCTTTATCTGCTCCCGTTCCCCATATATGACTGTTATTCTTCCTTGCTTTGTTATCTGTATTTTATGTTGTAGAATAGGACAGGTGAACGTTGTTTGCTAAGTCTAGCCTCATCACTACTTCGGCCGAGGTTAGGCTCGGCACTTACTCAGTACATGGGGTCGGTTGTACTGATATTACACTGCACTTCTCTATGTTGTGCAGATCCCGCTTCCTGACCCCGTGGACCGCTCTGAGGGAGTCACCTTCAGTCCACATCGAGCTTCAAGGTATACCACTGGCGTTCGTGGGCCCTGGAGTCTCCCCTGCTATTAGCATCCTATTGTCTTATTTCTCCGTCTGTTCTAAAAACAATATTGTATTTCCTTTCAGACTTTTATTTAGTATTCTTATAGACAGTCTGTGAGGTTGTGACACCCCGATTTTGGGATTTTACGATGTTGTTATCTTTATCATTTCATTATGCATTTTTTCCGGAGTATTATTACATTTCTGCTGTAAAACTCTTGAAGTGGTTCTGGTTATTTCAGTAAAGGTTTGAAAGATAATTGTTTTATTACTGTCAAGTTGATTTAAAGATGTCAAGGTGTTGTGTACGTTGGCTTGTCTAGCGGGTTCAACGTTAGACGTAGTCACGACCTGAAAGGTGGGATTTCGGGTCGTGACAAGTTGGTATCAGAGCTCTAGGTTGCTTAGGTCTCACAACTCACGGACAAACTTGGTAGAGTCTGAGGGATCGGTACGGAGATGTCTGTATTTATCCCTCAGAGGCTGCAAAGTTAGGAATAACTCCACATTTCTTCATCTCCATCGTGTGAATTTATTCTATCATTGATGATTGAACTTGCCTACTCTTGTCCTCTCACTAATATCGACAACATGCGAAGAGTCTACGACCGGACAAGAGATTAAGCCCCGATGACAGCTACGATCGAGGGAAGAGACAGAAGTAGAGCGCAGTCTAAATCTCGAACATCAGCACTTATTGTACATTCTCAAATGGATCTAGATGCAGAGGTTCTAGCTCAGTCAGTATAGGTGGACTAGATCATATTCCGGAAGGATTTATAGCTACTCCATGGTTGCAGGATGCACTAGTCCGTTTATTGAGGTTGAACAAGTTACCAAACAATTTCCACTCCATTTCAGTGGTATATCTTTTGAAGACCCACAAGATTTTCTTGACCGCCTCTATGAGGTATTGCACACCATGGGAATAAGTGTAAAGCAACAGGATTGATTTATATGACCTGTGAAGTTTAACATCGTGAATTACCAGGTATTGTGACCTATGACTTGTGCCACGTGGGGAGGTCCACTGTCAAGGAATAGATTAAGAGGCCACGTGTCATATCAGTTTTGGTTTGGAATGTATAAACGCCGAGGATTTTTTTTTTGCAAGAGATAAAGCTGGGAATTTCGGTACGTCTACCTCCTTAATAACCCTATACCTCAGTACCAGAGGATTTATTCAAACAACTTGAAGTATACAAAAGTCTACTCGGCGTGGAAGTTACTGCTGTGTCGGGTCATAAGACGGTATCCGAATATGCCATCAGGTTCGATAAGTTAACCCGTCACACTCCTACGTTGGTTCGTATAGCCAGAGGACGAGTCCCCATACTCATTAAAGGATTAAAAAATGATTGTAAATTTTGGATGACTCAGGGCAGGATGATTCTTTGTGTCGGCTAGTGGTAGAAATTGCCTTAGGCTTGGGAGGGTCATATTTCATCAGAGCACTCAGGCTACGTGCCCCATTGCAGCTACAACTAAACTACATGGCCACTTAGTGAAGAAGGAGCCGGAAGGTCGGAAGTGGAGGTTAACTTCTTAGAGGTGGAAACCCAGTCTGTTATTATATTTTCTATGGTATGGATGAGGTCGTTACATTAAACGGTTTCATTAAAAGAACAGTCTCTAATTACTATAAAGTGGAGATTTTCTAAACTTAATTCGATTATGATCATCTAATAAAATTCATCTAATATGCTCCACTCTCGGGTGAGCTTCATAACTTTAAAAATCTACTTATGTGAAATACTTGTATTGAGAAATCCTATGGGAATAACTGTGTTTACCATTACGTGTTGAAACTTTGCTTAACAGAAAATATTCAAATGAAGGAAATGGAATGTTTCGAGGGTTCGGATATGCATTTTACTTGTGATTCGGGATTGAGGACGAGATCCTCGCGTGTTAACATGATTTGGTATAGTTAGACCGGGCCTCGAGCCGCGGTGGAAGTTATGTAAAGATGAAAGCCTTGTGATGGAAAATCTAGTGTTTAAATTCTCCCTTGTGAATTAAGCTTGTATATTTTACTATAATACTGGTAGGAAATCATGCTTGTTAAAAGACTTATGTGTAAAATAGGAGTAATAATAATAATATTAATAAATAAATAAATAAACTAATTAACCCTCTGTGCGTAATTTGCTAAATTCGTGCTAGAATTATGGAGCCTTAACTTACAAGGTAGATGCCCGCCCCGGGTGGTTTTAGATGAGGCACGTTATTTTGGGTAATTATGAGGTCTTCAGGCATCGTATCCCGATATCAGCATTGTGAAAGTATTGGAGGATCAGTTACAGGATTTGTTGGGTAAAGACTTCGTTATGGCCTAGTGTTTCTCCTTGGGGTGCTCCAAAGTTGTTTGTTAAGAAGTAAGATGGCTCAGGGAAGATGTGTATTGGCTACCGGCAAATTGAGAAAGGTTACTATTAAGAATAAGTGTCAAGTGCCGAGAATTGTCGATTTATTTGATCAGCTTCAGCGTGCTACGGTGTTCGCCAAGATTGGCTTGAGATCTGGTTATCATTAGCTAAGGATTTGGGATTCTGATGTCCCTAAGATAGCTTTTCGCACTCGTATGGGCACTATGAGTTTTGGTGATGTTTTTGGTTGAATAATGCCTCGCTGCATTCATGGAGTTGATGAACCGAGTATTCAAGCCTTATTTGGACTCGTTCGTTATCGTTTTCATTGATGATATTTTGATATACTCTCGTGGCTGAGAGGAGCATGAGCAGCACCTTAGAGTCATCCTCCGGACTCTGAGGGATAGGCAGTTGTATGCCAAGCTTTCTAAGTGTGAGTTCTGGTTGAGTTATGTGGCATTCTTGGGCCACGTTGTATCGGCAGAGGGTATTCAGGTGGATCCGAAGAAAGTTTCAGCTGTTAGAGATTGGCCTAGGCCCACTTCAGCCACAGAGATTCGGAGCTTCTTAGGCCTAGCAGTCTATTATCACCAGTTCGTGGATGGGTTTTCATCTATAGCAGCCCCTTTGACCAAGTTGACGCAGAAGAGTGTTCAGTTCAGATGGTTTGAGGAGTGTGAGGCGAGCTTTCAGAATCTCAAGACAGCATTGACCTCAGCGCCAGTGTTGGTATTGCCCACAGGTTCAGGTTCTTATACCGTGTATTGTGATGCTTTGCGGGTTGGGCTTGGTGCAGTGTTGATGCAGGATGGGAAGGGTATAGACTATGTTTCACATCAGTTGAAGATTCATGAAAAGAACTATCCAATCCATGATTTGGAGCTTGCAACTATTGTTCATGCCTTGAAGATTTGGAGGCACTATTTGTACGGGGTACCGTGTGAGGTATTCACTGATCACAAGAGTTTGCAATACTTGTTTAAGGAAAAGGAGTTGAATATGAGGCAGAAGAGGTGGTTAGAGTTGCTGAAGGATTATGATATTACTATTCTCTATCACCCGGGAAAGGCCAATGTGGTGGCCGATGCTTTGAGGCGGTAGTCAGTTAGTATGGGTAGTTTGGCCTATTTATCAGTTGGAGAGCGACCTTTGGCTTTGGATGTTCAGGCTTTAGCCAATCAATTTGTGAGATTAGAGGTTTCTGAGACTGGCAGTGTTTTGGCCCATACCGCCGCTCGTTCTTTATTGCATGATCGTATTCGCGCCAAGCAGTATGATGATCGTCATTTGTGTGCTCTTAGAGATGCGGTTTGGCACGGACGTGCCAAGAAGGTCATAGTTGATGCTGAGAGAGTTTTGAGATTGCAGGGTCGTATATGTGTTCCTGATGTGGACGACATCCGGGAGTTGATATTGCAGGAGGCCCATAGTTCCCGGTATTCCATTCATCTAGGCGCCGTGAAGATGTACCAGGACTTGCGACAACATTATTGGTGGCGTAGAATGAAGAAGGATATTGTGGCTTATGTAGCTCGGTGCTTGAATTGTCAGCAGGTTAAGTATGAGCACCAGAGACCCGGTAGTTTGATGCAAAAGATTCTGCTTCCCGAGTGGAAGTGGGAGCGTATCACGATGGATTTTGAAGTTGGGCTTCCACGGACTCAGAGGATGGTGGATGCAGTGTGGGTTGTTGTGGATAGGATGACCAAGTCATCACATTTCATTCCTGTGTCGGTTTCATGCTCAGCTGAGAAGTTGGCAAAGATCTACATGAGGGATATTGTCCGATTGCATGGCGTGCCCTTATCTATTATATCAGACCGAGGTAGCTAGTGTACCTCCCATTTCTGGAGAGTATTTCAGCGAGAGTTGGGCTCACAGAATGAGTTGAGCATATCATTTCATCCTCATACGGACGGACAGTCCGAGCGTACTATTCATATTCTGGAGGATATGTTGCGGGCATGTGTTATTGATTTTGGTGGTTCATGGGATCAGTTGTTTCCTTTAGCAGAGTTTGCCTACAACAACAACTACCATTCGAGCATTCAGATGGCTCCGTATGAGGCGTTGTATGGTAGGAGATGTCGGTCTCCAGTCGGATGGTTTGAGCCCGGAGAGGCTAGGTTATTGGGTTCTGAGTTAGTCCAGGATGCCTTGGACAAGGTGAAAATTATTTACGATATACTTCGTATAGCTCAGTCCAGACAAAAGAGTTATGCAAATCGTAGAGTTCGAGATTTGGCTTTCATGGTAGGAGGCCATGTATTCCTTCGAGTGTCGCCTATGAAGGGCGTGATGAGATTCGGAAAGAAGGGAAAGTTGAGCCCTAGGTATATTTGTCCATTTGAGATTTTGGATAAGGTAGGAGAGGTGGCCTACAGACTTGCCTTTCCACCGCATTTTTTAGCAGTGCATCCAGTGTTTCATGTATCTATGCTCTGTAGGTACATTGCAGGTCCTTCTCATGTTCTTGACTTCAGCGGTGTCCAGTTGGACAAGGATCTGACTTATGAGGAGGATCCGGTAGCTATATTAGATAGGCAGGTTCGCCAGTTGAGGTCGAAGAGTTATCCTTCGGTACGTGTTCAGTGGAGGGGTCAGCCTGCCGAAGCAGCTACCTGGGAGTCCGAGTCCGATATGAGGAGTCATTATCCCCACTTTTTCTTAGACTCAGGTACTTTTCTACGTCCGTTCGAGGACGAATTTTTGTTTTAGAGGTGGAGATTGTGATGACCCAAAAGGTCATCCTAAGTAATTTTAGCTATATCTGTGTTCCGAGGCTCCGAAAGCCTTCGTTAACCTAACCTCGATATGAGTACGCAGCCCGAGCGTGTAGCCAGGAAGCTTCTATGTGAAAATATGATAAAAATGGAGTTCTTATAATAAATAATTGAATGAAGTTGACTTTGGTTAACATTTTTGGTAAACGGACCCGGACCCGTTATTTGGCGGTCCCGGAGGGTCTGTAGGAAAATATGGGACTTGGGCGTATACCCGGAATCGAATTCCGAGGTCCCAAGATCGAGAAATGAATTTTTTAAAGAAAATTATTTTTTGAAAATAATAAAGGATTTTGAAAATTAATGATTATGTGAAAACCGTGTTATTATATGTTATGTGACTTATCTATGAAGTTTGGTGTAAAACGGACTTGAAATGACGTGTTTCGGATAAAAATTGGAAAAGTTAAGCTTTATGAAGTTTTAAGAAATTCTATGAGTTTTAAGGTTGAATTCCTTGTTTTTGATGATATTTTGGTGATTTAAAAGCTTGAATAAGTCCGTAGGATGTTTTAGGAGTTGTGTGTGTTTTTGGTTTTGAGACTCGAGGGCTCGGGTGAGTTTCAGGTAGCTAGCGGGGTGTGAAATGCATGAAAAATCTGGGTTTTCTTCATGTTTCTGATGTCCAGGTATTAACTCTATGCGAACGCACTCAAGGGGGTGCGAACGCATAGAGTAGAAAATGGGTCTGGGGGAACTGGGTAAATTGTGCTATGCGAACGCACCCAGTGTGGTGCGAACGCAGAGGTTAAAGGTGACCTAGGCTATGTGAACGCACCACAGTAGGTGCGAACGCGGAGTGTAAGTTAGGCAGGGTAGTGCGGNCGAACGCATAGAGTAGAAAGTGGGGTCTGGGGGAGATGGGTAAATTGTGCTATGCGAACGCACCCAGTGTGGTGCGAACGCAGAGGTTAAAGGTGACCTAGGCTATGCGAACGCACCACAGTAGGTGCGAACGCGGAGTGTAAGTTAGGCAGGGTAGTGCGGACGCGGGTGGGGAAACGCAAACACATAGGTATAAGGGGGGGGGGGGTGCTGGACCTGGGAAATTTAACCCTGTGCGAACGCGGACCAGACACCGCGAACGCATAGGTTAGGAAATTAACCCTCTGCGAACGCGTTCTGGGGCCCGCGAACGCAGAGAACAAAAATGCCCAGGTATTTTAAATAGCCAAAACAGAATGTTACATGGGAATTTCACCATTTTCACAACCCTTCTTCTTCCACAACCCACCTTGGCGATTTTTGAAGAACTTTTCCTCCATAGCTCCATAGGTAAGTGTTCTTAACATCTTTTCTCTTGTTTTCATCAATCAAT
>ML281195.1:0-24048 GCA_005239495.1 Nicotiana undulata | reverse complement strand
GCTTGAGGATCGCCTATGGGGTCTTGGAGAGGAAGAAGATGGTGAAAAAGTGATAAATCCCGTATAAGGTTCTGTTTTTGGACTTTCTAAATAACTGGGCGAAAATGTTCATTGCGATCGCGGGAATGGGAATGCGATCGCGGAGAGTCTGGATCACGTGCACTGCGATTGCGGCTGAAAGAATGTGATCGCGAAGAAGGGCCTGGAATCCCCTTCACTGCGATCGCGAAGGAGTGAGTGCAATCGCATAGCCCAAGGACCCCACCTTGCGCGATCGCGAACTAGACCCTGCGATCGCGAAAAGTACCTAGCCAGCCCCTGCCCAGACATCCTATACCTCTATGCGATCGCGAACAGTGCTATGCGATCGCATAGAGGAACTGACCTCCCCCTTCACCTATCTCTATGCGATCGCAGATAGGCCTACGCGATCGCATAGAGCAAAAACCTGAAGCACCAGCAACAACAACTTACACCAGATTTTTCCTATCTTTTACACCCCGTTAGCTATCCGAAACTCACCCGAGCCCTCGGGGCTCAAAACCAAAAACACACACGACTCCCAATACATCATACGAACTTGTTCAAGCTTTTAAATCATCAAAAACACATAATTAAACCTCAAAAATCCAATTAATCAAACTTAAGAACTTTAAAATTCTAGAACTCACCTCAATACGCCGAACCGGCCTAAACTGCTCGGAACAACTTCAAACTTCGCAGACAAGTTATAATTAACACCACAGAACTATTCCCGGTCTCGGAATCTCATTCGGACCTCGGGAACATAACACTACTTTCCAAGCCACATTTCTAGTTCTTTAAAACCTCAAAGTCTTATTTTTTTATCCGAAACCACTCATTTCAAGTCCGTTTTACACCAAATTTCACAGATAAGTCACATAACATATAATAAACCTGTTCCAGGCTTCGGAACCATAATACGGGCCCGGCAACACGGTTTTCATATAATTATTCATTTTCAAAATCCTTTATATTTTTCGGAAAACAATTTTCTTTAAAAATTCTTTTCTCGGGCTTGGGACCTCGGAATTCGATTCCGGGCATATGCCCAAGTCTCATATTTTCCTACGGACTCTCCGGGATCGTCGAATCACGGGTCCGAGTCCGTTTACCAGAAATGTTGACCAAAGTCTACTATATTCATTCCTTAATTATCAAAAATCATTTTCATCAACTTTTCACATAATAGCTTCCCGGCTACACGCCAGGGCTGCGCACGTATATCGAGGTGAGACTAACGGAGGCTCTCAGAACCTCGGAACACAGATACAGCTTAAATTATGTAAGATGACCTTTTGGGTCATCACAGTCATAAACTCGTAGATCTTGGTTGGGTGGTAGGGGAACCTTTACAGAATGTTTAGAACTATGTTGGGTCTGATTTGGGGTGAGAAATATAAGTTAAAACGAAGTGCAATTGCTCTTTATACAACCTGAAAGTTTCCACCGCCTCAAGTGGGGCCCTAAGGGGCTTCCTCCGCTGTCTCGCAAAATTCTAATATCTCTCCAAAATGACGTTGTATTGACGAACGATTTAATGAGTTGAAACCTAGACTATTATTCTGTCGATTTGGTGGGTGGATGACCCCGTAACTCCAAATATATTGGTAGAAAATCTTACTGATATTAGATCGACTTTTGTTTTATAACTTTTTGACTTCAAACTTTAACCTACGAATATTTTATGATTCAATTATCTTAAAACACAAACCCCTTAGAATATTAAGCACTCCTAATTTTACCACAAAAGTACGAGTTATAACATCTTTGATTCGTTTAGCCTCCAACCTTCTTGATACTTCCTTAACACTTATTTTAGTCACTATCTTTGTAAAGGTCCTTAAACTCTCTGGCTTATATTGATTCACTTAAGACACATTCTAATATGAAAGTACGGGGTGTAACAAAAATATCAAAAGAATAACCTCACAATGAGTCACACACAAGTGCCAACTGTAACGACCCGACCGATCGTTTTGAATCTTTGCACTTTGCTCGATTGTTTGAGGGCATGAGTAGTTCCTTATGATGTATTACGACTTATGTGAATCATATTTTTTGATTTTCAGGTGATTCGAAATTGATTTGGAAGAATGATTCTCAGCTAGAAGCTTTAAATTTAAAAAGATTGACCAAGTTTGACTTTTTAGAATTTGACCTGGATTTTTTATGGTTCTGTTACCTCCGTTGGGTACTTTTGGACCTAGGAATGCGTCTGGATCGTGCTTTGGAGATCCGTAGTGGAATTTGGCTTGAAATGGCGAAAATTGGAATTTTGGAAAGTTTGATCGGGAGTGGACTTTTTTATGTCGGATTCCGATTTCGGAAGTTGGAGCAGGTCCGTAATGTCAAATGTAACTTGTGTGCAAAATTTGAGTTCAATCGGACGTGATTTGATAGGTTTCGGCATCTGTTGTGGAAGTTTGAAGTTTCAAGTTCATTGATTTTTTAATCGAAATGTGATTCGCCATTTCGATGTTGTTATGTGTGCCTCGAGTAGGTCTGTGTTATGTTATGGGACTTGTTGGTATATTTCAGACGAGGTTCGGATCATTGTTCTTCATGTTTTCATTGTTGAGGAGCTGCTGGTTCTGGTGTTCCGCACTTGCGACTACTATTGCGCAAGTGCGATGGCCGTAGAAGTGAGCCAGCATTGAAGAAGCGGGATTTCGCTGAGGGGGTAGAATTCCGAAAATGTGGAGGTAATTGCACAGAAGCACGACCGGAGGTGCGGTCATGGCCATCGCAGAAGTAGTTGTCTCGCAAATGCGAGTCCTTTTTTGCAAAAGCGAGAGTCACAGATGCGACCTATCGTCCGCAAATGCGGAAATTGCTCGGCATAAGCGAAAAATCGAGGTTTTGGTTCTTTCTTCATATTTTGAGATGTGGGACTCGAATTGAGGCGATTTTTGGAGCAATTTCATCACAAGGATTGGGGTAAGTGTTCTCTACCCAGTTTTGATTATTTCATGAATCCATCTTCATTTTTAGCAATTGATTGATGAATTGAAAGAGGAAATTTGGGGTTTTGGCCTAAAGTTTCATAATATGAGTTTTTGAGTTTTGAACATCGATTTTGAGTCAGATTTGAGTGAAACTAGTATGGTTGGACTCATAATTGAATGGGTTGTTGGATTTTGTGAGTTTTATCGGGTTCCGAGGTGCGGGCCCAATTGTGATTTTTGGTCGGATTTGGGATTTGACTTAGGATTCGATCTTTATCATTTATAATTGTATCCTTGGGCTTTATCTGATGTATTTGAGTTGCTTTTGGCTAGTTTTGAATCGTTCGGAGGTCGCTACACGCGTGATGGCATTCTTGGAGCATCGCTTGGCTTGCTTCGCATCTGCAATTGGCTTGTTTGAGATCAGTAACTCTTCTAAACTTAGTGTTGAGGGTATGAAACCTCGAATTATGAGATATGTGATTGGTGTTGAGGTGACGCACATACTAGGTGACACACGTGTAGGCGTGCACCTTGTGAATTGTGACTCCGTTATTTCCATGGAACTGTTTAGTGGACATACTTTGTTGATATCTGTGTTTTTCACCATGTGATAAGGTGATTGAGTTGTACATCATGTAGATATCATGCTTAGGCTTCATGTAGATTTTGTTGGGACCCATAGTGGTCGTCTCTTGCTGTCATCTCATTGATTTCATAGATATTTCGTACTTAGTCACATTCATGCATTCATATCATATCTCAGTCTCAGTTTTTACTTATTGATTCATCATATCATTGTCCCGAGTCAGTTTTCATGACATTGTGAGCCCTGGGTGAGACTGGAGAGATTGATGACTGAGTGAAGCCGAGAGCATGATTATGAGTGACAATTATGGGATCGGGCTGCATGCCGCCGCAGTTATATTGATGATTATTATAGCTTGGGCTGAAACCCCTCCGGAGTCTGTAACACACCCCTAGTGAGCGCGGATGATATTATTGAGGGATGGATTTCTCTAGACATGGATTTGTACGAAGTATTTGATATATGGAGATCGATTTCTCCACAAGATTGGATTGCCCTTTTTCCTTTGTACTGGGTGACTTATAGTCAGTTTTGTATATGTTCCGGGATGGATTTCCCTGGGCCGCATAGGGCATATACAGTACCGAGTGGTTGAGCATTTATATATACCTGGAGATGGATCTTCTCCATGGGGACATAATGGCCTTCCTCGGTATTGAGTGACTGATGATCAGTGATGTATATATTCCGGGATGGATCTTTCCCTGGGCCGTACGAGCCATATACAGTACCGAGTGGTTGAGCATTTATTAGTGGAGAGTGTGAGTACATGTCTCATCTCTTGGATACATCACATTTGCATGCATACATGCATAAAGATGTATTCTTCCTCATACTGTACGGTATCACGTCGTTCGTGATTTTCTTTACACACATTGATATGTGGGCATAGGGAAGTATTTCACACCTGCTAATTGGAAAGAAAATGAAACATCTTCTTTGTTGTGGAAATGATTTTTGGGAAAAATTTCAGTTTTCAAACTATCTCGTATTTTCTTTCGAAGATTTCGGTAAAGGATTTGGGTTTTTCACTGATATTCTTGAAAAGCAGGACTATTTTTTTATCTCTGAGCTACTTCTTTATTTACTTGCTTTACATTGTTATGAACTGCTATTGGTTATTGGTGTTGGACCCGAACTTGTTCCAACTCGTCACTGCTTTCAACCTAAGTTTAGGTTTGGTACTTATTGAGTACATGGGATCGATTGTACTCATACTACACATTCTGCACATTGCGTGTAAATACCGAATCCGGATGTGGTTGTGTTCGATGGTTGCTGGATTAGAAGGCGTACTTGCGTTTCTGCTATAGCTGCCTCTTGTTCACGGTAGCCTTAGATTATAAAACTCTGTGTATGTACTTTTCAAACAGAAGATGTATTTTCTTCATATCAACTTTGTAACCTCACAATCACTCGGCACGGAATGTCCCCTCATGCATAAATAAATAAATGAACACTCGGCACAGAATATCCCCTCATGCATAAATAAATAAATAAACACTCGGCACGGAATGTCCCCTCGTGCATAAATAAACACTCGGCACAGAATGTCCCCTCGTGCATAAATAAATAAATAAACACTCAGCACATAATGTCCCCTCGTGCATAAATAAATAAATAAACACTCGGCACGGAATGTCCCCTCGTGCATAACCTCACAAT
The DNA here is from genome assembly GCA_005239495.1 of Nicotiana undulata. NCBI lineage: Eukaryota > Viridiplantae > Streptophyta > Magnoliopsida > Solanales > Solanaceae > Nicotiana > Nicotiana undulata. The sequence continues at coordinate 18,825 of ML281195.1, read as the reverse complement.
CACTCGGCACGGAATGTCCCCTCGTGCATAACCTCACCATCACTCAGCATGAAATGTCCCCTCGTGCATAAATAAATAAATAAACAACAAATTGATGAAGCAAATCAACAATAGAAACCATAAATCACAACGTCCCAGCAAGGGAATCCAACAATGCAAACAATATCATAACAACACAAACAATAACAGAAACACACCGTCCCAGCAAGGGAGTCAACAATGAAAACAACACCATCCCAGCAAGGGAAAACAGCTATAACCAATCTCGCTTAAGCAATGTAACTTTACGAAATAAACTCAACTTAAATGAAGGTCCAGATATAGGAAACATCCACAACATAAATGTTTATCAACTGACCCAAGTAGCACATAAAGGAGGAATCATAGGAATTACAATGTAAGACTCACGAGCATGCTTGACACCAACGAACGGATGTTCTAACTACGACTAAGCAACTATAAAACTAGATAACACTAATATAGTCCATTTGACAGTTTTAGGAAGCAGATATAACATAAAGATAAGAGCGGTAAAATATTTAGTTAAGTCAATTAGGATCAAATAATCAACGAAGGAATCCAAGAGTAAGTAATCCTAACTTAAGTAGGAAATAATGAAATTAACAACCAAGGATGTAAATGTAACAATTACAACTCATACACAGGTAGCATAAGAACCTACGAATCCTAAAAGGCCAATAATAGCAAATAAGTCCGAGTACGCACTCGTCACCTCGTATACACGGACTACAATCAACAAGGAAGACTCAATCCTAAGGGGTAGTTCCCCCATACAAGGTTAAACGCAAGATACTTACCTCAATGACGACAACCGGATACTCAAAAGTAGACTTCTTGGGCGGAAAGGCCTCCAGACGGCTCAAAATCAACTAAAACAACTTCAAATTACATATAAAACGTATAAGGAATGATTCCGAATAATAAAGTTTCAATGTTTACTCATTTATAAAAATCGACCCAAAACGTCGACCCCCGGCCCGCACCTCAGAACTCGACAAATTTTACAAATTCCGATTACCCATTCCGATACGAGTTCACCCATACTAAATTTATCAAATTCCGATGTCATTTGGTCTTTCAAATCATGAAATTTCCTCTTAGAAGTTTTCTTTCAAAACCCACAATTCCCTCAACCCAAAACACAAATTAAATGATAAAAACAAGAACTAATTCATGAAATATAATTAATGATAGTGGAAGAACACTTACACATTTGATTTGTGTAAAACACCCTCAAAGAATCGCCCAAAACCGAGTTCTAGAAGTCAAAATATGTTTAAAATGGTGAAACCCTCGATTTTGGAAACTTATATTCTGCCCAGGTGTTTTGTTCATCGCAATCGCGGAAAACGAGATGCGATCGCGTAGAGAAAATATCACTGACCAAAAAAACGTTCTCTGCGATCGCGAGGTGAATACTGCGATCGCGTATAAGGAAATTTGCTGCTGACTCGTTTGCACTATGCATTCACGGCTGTGTGAAAGTGAACGTGGAGAAGGAAGAAATAGACTTCTGCGATCGTGAATGTACCAGTGCGATCGCAGTGAAGGAAAACAGGGCGGATCCAAACAATACTATGCGATCGCGGTTGAGAGAATGCGATCGCAAAGGAGGAGGAAACAGGCCTCCGCGATCGTGAACATGACAATGCGATTGCGTAGAAGGAAATTTTGGGTTGCTCAAGGAGACTCTATGCGATCGCGACTATTCCTCTGCGATCGCATAGAAGGACATCAGAAGGCAGACTCAACAGTGCAAGAAGAGAGAAAATTGACCCGAGGCCTATCCGTAACACACCCGAGACCCCCGGAACCCCGTCCAACCACACACACAAGTCATACAACTTAAAACGGACTCACTCGAGGTTTAAAAACAAATAAAACAACACTAAAACAACGAATCAACCCAAAAATCGAACTTATGAACTTTCAAAACTTCAAATATCAAAACTCGCGTCGAAACCTATCAATTCAACCCGGAACGACGAGAAATTTGCAGACAAGTCCCAAATGACACAACGGACCTACAACCACTCTCAGAGTTCCATTCCGAGCCCAATATCAAAATTCACCTATCGGCCGAAATCGCCGAAATTCTAACTTCTGCCAAAATACCTCAAATCACTCTACGGACTTCAAAAACCAATTCTGGACACGCGCCTAAGTCCAAAATCTTCATACGAAGCTGTTGCCATCAACCAAAACTCATTCCGAGGCCGTTTACACAAAAGTCAAACCTCCGGTCAACTTTCATCACTTAAGCTTCTAAAACTGAAAGTTTTCTCCCAATTCGACTCCAGATTATCCGGTAACTGAATCTAACCACGCACACAGGTCGGTATACACAAGGTGAATCTTTCCAAGACCTTACGCCACCTAACAGAGCTTAAATTCCTGAAATAACCGGTCGGGTCGTTACAATTGGAGTAGGTTCGTAAAGTCGAATATGACTTGTGTGCTAAATTTGAGGTCAATCGGGCGTGATTTGATAAGTTTCGACATCGAATGTAGAAGTTTGTAGTTTTAAAGTTCATATAGCTTGAATTGGAGTGTGATTCATGGGTTTGGCATTGTTTGATGTGATTCGAGGCCTCAAGCAAGTCCGCATGATGTTTTGGAACTGGTTGGTGTGATTGGACGAGGTCCCGGGAGCCTCGGATGGATTCCGGGTGGCTAACGGATCGAATTTGGAATTTGAAGAAGAATTGAGGCAGCTGATATCTGGTGTAACCGCACCTGCGAGGTTTTGGCTGCAGGTGCGGAGCCGCAGAAGCAGCCTGTGAGTCGCAGATGCGGGGTGGGGCAGTCAGGGGAAGAAATGCAGGTTCAGAGTGTTGGTCGCATTTGCGCAAGCGCAGAAGCGAAGAGCGTCTCGCACCTGTGAAGCTGCCGGTGCAGCTACTGTTCCGCAGATGCGAAAATGTTGTTGGGTAGAAGGGTTTTATAAAAAAAATCGGGGCTTGACCCAAAATTCATAAGGTCGTGATGGCACCGGACACCACTGTCAGGCAAGCCAATCATTAATTAGTTTAAAATAAATTCCTATCTCAATATTTTAAAAATCGTTACCTTTGACTTTAATACATAATAACTAGATGAATCCATTTAAGTAAAAATAACAAAACAACAGTCTATTTTCCACTTTAATAGAATACACCCCAAATACATCCCAGAATCCGGTGTCACAAGTACAAGAGCAATTTCTAAGACTTTTTACAAAATGCTACAAAGCTTGTCCGAAATACAAGTTGGACAAGGACTTTAGAATAAAAACAATACAATACATAGAGGAAGACTCTGCCGGCTGCGGATCGCCTCCAGATGATGCAGCTCGCCTAAGTCTCCAAACCAGCCTCATCGCTATGAAAGTACATGTGCAATAAAATGCACAACAAGTGTAGCATGAGTACGAAAACAACGTGTACTCAGTAAGTATCCCGCCTAACCTCAGAGAGGTATTGACGAGAGGTCGACTTGATACTCACCAGGGTCCAACAATGTAATTTAACAATATATGACATCAGCAAAAGGCACACGAGGGTAATAAAATCAGTAAACTTTAAAAGTAACTGCAATTCAATAAACAATGGAAGTAAATACATAATTTCTTCTTCATTTTCCCCCCAAATATCTGTCAAGTCATTATCCATGAAATCATTTAACAATTTACGTCCTTAAGACAATTTAACAATTCAAGTCACAAGTGGTATATAATATGTATATATATGCGTAGGAAATGCCGAGGGTCGTTCGACCCGAAACAACAATAAAAGTAAATTGTGCACTGCCGATGGTCGAACGGCCCGAACCATAAGTGCATCTTTGTCATAAAATAATCATATCTATGCACTGCCGAGGGTCGAACGGCCTGAACCATAAGTGCATCTTTTCCATATAATAATCATATCTATGCACTGCCGAGGGTCGAACGGCCCGAACCATAAGTGCATCTTTGTCATAAAATAATCATATCTATGCACTGCCGAGGGTCGAACGGCCCGAACCATAAGTGCATCTTTCAATCCGCCGTGGCGTACGACCCGCTCCCATGAGAGTGAGGGAAATAACACTTTGCTCGCGGAATGTAAATTGCGAAGCGGTCACATGCACATACCACATTTTTTTAAATTACTTTCAATAAACAATTCCCTTAAATTACCAATTTCTGTGATCTCAGGGAAAACCAAAGTTTCATGAATCATAAATTCATAAAGCATATAATCCATTTCTAGAAATAACGCAAGGCATGATGTGGGTCCTAGACTACCAGGACATGGCATAACAGTAGCTACGCACGGACTCCCGTCACCTCGTGCGTACGTAGCCCCCGCAAACAATAACATATATTCATTTAGTTCACCTACGGGGACAATTCCCCCTCACAAAGTTAGAAAAAAGACTTACCTCGTGTCGAACCTACTTTCCGGGCCAAGAATGCGCCCGAAACTCCAAACTCGTCTTCCAAGGACTCGAAACTAGCCACAAGTTACTTAATTATATCAATAAATGCTAAATGAATCAATTCTAATGCATGGAAGTGAGTTTTCTAAAGTCTTTCCCCAAAAGTCAAAAATCGAACCCGGGCCCGCTCGGTCCAAACCCAAAATTCGGACCAAAACCCGATTACCCATTCGCCCCCGAGCCTGGATATATAAATGGTTTTGGAATCCGACCTCAATTTGAGGTCTAAATCCCCAAATTTCAATATTCTTAGGTTTTACCCAAAACTCCCAATTCCACCATGAAAACCCTATATTCTAGGATGAAATCTTGTAAAAAGAAGTTAAGGAGTGAAGAAAATGAGTTAGAAATCGCTTACCAACGTTTTGGAGAAGAAAGAGTGTTTAGAAAATCGCCTCTTTTGTTTTTGGGGTCTTGAAAATGAAAAATAACTGAAAATTCCACTTATTTATACTCCTCTCAGGCCCTCCACCGCGGTCCGCGAAAAAAGGAAGCTACAACTTTCGTTTTTGAATCATCTCAAAATTCCTTGTAGATCAAAAGATATAAGACTCCGAAGTCGGACCAGTGGCCCAGCTCCTCCACCGCGGACCGTGAAAACACGACCGCGGCCAGCATAAAAAGGACCGCGGTGGTGGGTTCAGAGATTTGACCCCTCTGACCTGCAACAACTATATTTTAGCCTAAAGACATCCCGGGACCTACCCGAAACTCACCTGAGCCCTCGGAACTTCAAACCGAACGTTCCAACAAGTCTCAAATCATCCCACGAACTTGCTCGAGCCTTCGGAACACCCAAAACAACGCTAAAACTCAGAATCACACCTCAAAACCCCTAGAAACAAACTTAAGAACTTTAAGTTCTTGAATTCGTTAACAATGCGTCGAACCGACCTATTCTACTCGGAATGACACCAAATTTTGCAAGCAAGTCATACTCGACATTACGGACCTGCTCAAACTTCCGGAATCGTATTCCGATATCAAAATTTCCACTTCCGGTCGAATTCTTCAAAAACCTCCAAATTTCTATCTTTAGCCAAATGACTTCAAAATGACCTCCGGACATCCGAATTCACTTCCGATCACGCTTCCAACTCCAGAATCACCATACGAAGCTATTCCGAGCCTCGGGATCCCAAACAGACATTGAAATGCGCTTCAAGCCAAACTTAGAAAATTCCTTCAAAAATGCTAACTTCCACAATATACGCCGAAACGCTCTCGGGTTATCCAAAACCCGATCCGGACATACGCCCAAGTCTGAAATCATCATACGAACCTACTGGAACCTTCAAATTCTGATTCCGAAGTCGTTTACTCAAAATTCCACTCTTAGCCGATTCTTCCAACTTAAGGTTTCTGAGATGAGAATTCTCTTTCCAAATCCACCCGAACTTCCCAAAATTCAATTCCGACCACACCTACAAGTCATCATACCTGAAATGAAGCTACTCATGACCTCAAACTGCTGAACAACGCGCTAGAGCTCAAAACTACCGGTCGGGTCGTTACATTCTCCCCCACTTAAACAGACGTTCGTCCTCGAATGTGCTAATAACTACTCCGGGGTTATCTGAAATCACTGTTTAACACTTCGAGCGCCTTCCCGTGCCACCACAACCCAGTTGAGCACATTAGCTTGATCAAATCTGAAGATATTCCCTTTTATCCATATAATAAGCTCAGAACCCAGTTCCAACACCTGAAATTTCTTTGCGAGGCCCATTTCCAATATAAAAACACCATATCAACTACTACACGAGGTACCAAGACATGGCTGCATACCTTTGCTGAATTTAGCACCATACACCGTATATTTGCTTATCCAACCACAATGACATTCCCTTAACCTTAATAGCCAAAACTCCACAAATCTGATGCTCCCAATGCATCTGCTAACATACATAACATCCTGCTATAATGCCGATGATACCACCACAACGGAGGAGATGTGTAGAAACTGCTAACCAATTGCAGAGTTAACCAAACATTAGATCTCTCCTTTTTGACTAAAATCATTACCTCATTACTAACCAAATACTTGTATTTGTTCTCTACCATACTTCACAAAATCCCATCGCACTGATCCCTAATCCAATAGTCTCGTCTCACCCAGTATGAGCTGCTCAGATAACCAATCACCCCAGACATAACCAACAGTCACACACGATGCCACAATGCGCCAATATGCCACATCTCGAACATGATACATAAGAATATGACTCAGGAAGGGAATACTCAACTCATGAAACTAATATGATCTTTCCTCAGAAAAATATGAAGTAAAACACAAGAAAAATAATTATAGGGAACCGTACTCAACATCACACTGTTGCGGCGTGCAACCCGATCCAAATAACATACCCGTGGCGGCGTGCCACCCAATCCCATCATAAGATTTACATAAGGAAATATACACGGAGCTGAATTGCTCACTATTACAAATTACTGAATATCGGTCACAAGCACGCTAAGTGCATAATACCATTCTGGGGAGACTGATAGAGACATATGCTACAAACTCAAGCACAACTGAGGTGCGATATATAAAATTTGAATCTCGAGAGCCATCCCGCTCACATAACCTCATCACTACGCGGAATCTCAACACATAAGAAATTACCAAGTCGTTTCACAACTCACACGGCACGATCATAATATACCTAAATTTGACGAAGATAGAACAACATCTAATATTCTAACAACCCTCCTTAAGGAGCGCTATACTGAAATGAACATACCTGATTCGCATGGAGCCCACAACCACATTGAATCCATTCACAACCCTCAAGCTGATTCCGCTCACACTGCACTAGGCTAATAGCTTCACCTGGGTCCATAATACCCCAATTCCTCTCATAATACAAAAGAACAACCATCATAGTCGGGACAAACACCCCACAATTCACAATCAACTGAACTGAACGCCTTCCAGGCATAAATTCTCAATTAAGCAATATTACACTCCTTTATACTTGATCTAATTCTTCGACCAATCAGGTGACTACATGTCACACTTATACAATCTTCCCGCGGTCATGCTCCCACGGCCTTCCACCAAGGTAACAAGTATGCACATCCATACCACCGACCACCCGAAGGCTGTAAAACAATTCAAGGACCCGTGACCAGGGTGCAAAGCCTCTTTCACCGAATATCGATTTCAAGTGACACTGAAGATATCCCAGCTTACTCTGAACTTCCAAATCACTTTTTTTTCTTGCTCCTCCTAGCTCATGACATCCTTGTTAACGTCGAACCGCAAGCTGATTCTTACTTCCAGCTCCACACTGACTACTGCACCCAACATGCCGATATGGAATATCATAGGAATTCCATCATACTTCCTGAACCGCTAATAGGGTGAACACTTCATCATATAGAAACCTCTTACTTACCTCAATTCATGAGAACCATAACAACACACACAAGTGAATTCTCATAATCACAATACATGCAAATCCTTAAGTAGTGGTCTGAACCACCATAAACCTTCCGGGATCTGCCTACACCTGACAGGCCATAGGACTTGAATGCTTCCAAATGAAATCTATTACGACGGTTGACAAGCCCCACACACATCTACATAAACCATACACATACTCAATCACACCGAAGGAACTGATCACTGCCGTACATGTGCCATTTCAACCATGGCTAACCCATCTATCTTCTTTTAATCATCCTTAATTGACTCAGAAGAAATAGTAACCCCATTAAACTCATAACAAACTCAATCCTCACTCATCCCGAGCGGCTTTGATTCACGAGACCATGCTGTCTAAGTCTCACAACCCGTTTCATACCCCTCTGAAAATTCTTCCTACACCCCGGGGTTTACTTCTCTCACTCTCCCAATACTATCCTGCATGCTGAAACATATCATAGAACACTCCAACCATCTTCCCTTTCTCGGAAATCATACTGCAAAAGCTCGACTCTTAATCATACTGCTGCCTGAAACCCTTAAAACGCCGCATTCTTAACCTTTAAATTCACTAGGACCGCTATTGAGAGTCACCCCCCTCTGACTGGCCCCGAATACAATAAACTCCAAGGCTCTTCTAGAACATAAACACCCTTTTCAATGAAGCACGTGACTAAGTCACTACCCTACAGCTAGCCCATGCCTTAAGCATAAATTCTGAATCTCCCAAAACCTAACCTGGGTCCAATAGGGCCAACTTTTGCACACATTCGTCAAATCCCACGCACAATCACCATTTTACTCCTTTCCCTTAGCTGTAATAACTTTACATTACGCGATAATCCGCCACCCCATGAGAACACAATCCTACAACCCAACTGCAGGTGGTGGGACTCCCCCACTTAGCCCGAAGCTACTCCTTGCACCACTCTAGACCTGCTGAGATCCTTTCTCCTTTGTTAACATGTTATTGCTCAACCTATCCGTCCAATTCTTCCGAATTCCTCCGTTAGCCTTCCCTAAATACTCCAATCCTCTAATATCATTCACACATTCTGCCTCCTACTGAATAGCCACTAGAATCCCTCGCAGAAACTTGCCAACCACACAACCGCTAACCTATTCACAGGAGATATCCCACCTATGGAAATCACCAACTGACACCTTCCAATGACGCCGTAATGCACTCTCTACCACATCAATACACCATCCTAAGCCTGTTCTCATTCACCAACTTTACCAGTTCGTCCGCTCCTCATAGACATCTACTAAATGCGCTACCATATCTTCTAATTCACCACTATGCTGCCTCTCTCCCACTTTGGTTAACCTTATTCCTTAAGCGCTACCTGATTTCCTTTCCTTATGCTTGGCCCTTTTAGAAATTTAGCCCCCGCCTGACATTTCCTCACATGTCTTCCTTCATCGTATGTTGCCCAATCATTGCCTCAATTCAATATCATCCCCTGTAGCGTTTAAACCAACAGATCCCCACAACTTCAAAACTCTCCGATGATCATCTCCCTCGAGCCGCCTTCATTAGAAATGCTTATTCCATACTGAACCACAACACACCACGACCTCTAACAACCGCTTCTTCAATGCTTATTCACAGTATCTATTCCACCGAAGAAGCCATGACACCGACGAACTTAACACATTCCATTCAATCAATGACGACGATATTACAACACAGGTGAATATTCCACCTCACTTGAATACACTAAGGCTTACTACTTTATAAATCCGAACCGGACCATTCATAGTCCAAATGCCTTTCCTCCACCGGAACTAAAATACTGAAATCTCGAAATCACGCCCTGAGAAGACCTCCCTTCAAATCATTCATCACCCCAACATATGGGAAAGCATTCTACCATCATATCGACATCGCGTGATAACCAATCGTAAGAATCATCATAACCTGAGCATAATCTCAAAGTTCTCAAATCACTGCTACTAGCTGAAACAACATATTACTCTTCTGTAGAGCCACGACAATATCCCCAATCAACTTCGCAGGGAGAAACATCCCGTACCACATCCATAGTATCATTAAAATTCCTCAAATCCAAGATTCCTACCAAGCGCTTCGCGACGCGTAAGATTGAGTAGGAAGAAACATAGGCATAAGCCTTAAAGGAATCAAATTGCACGATGAGGAATCAAGAAGGGAAGTACTCCTAACAGCCATGTAACCTCTCGAAGATAAGCACAGACGTCTTCGTACCGATCCGCAAGACTCTACTAGACTTGCTCATGACTCGTGAGACCTAAAGGAACCTAGTGCTCTGATACCATGTTGTCACGACCCAAAATCCATAAGGTCGTGATGGCGCCGGACACCACTGTCAGACAAGCCAATCATTAATTAGTTTAAAATAAATTCTTGTCTCAATATTTTAAAAATCGTTACCTTTCACTTTAATACATAATAACTAAATGAAATCCATTTAAGTAAAAACAACAAAACAACAGTCTATTTTCCACTTTACTAAAATACACCCCAAATACATCCCAGAACCAGGTGTCATAAGTACATGAGCGATTTTTAAGACTTTTTACAAAATGCTACATAGCTTGTCCGGAATACAAGTTGGACAAGGACTTTAGAATAAAATAAATACAATACATAGAGGAAGACTCTGCCGGCTGCGGATCGCCTCCGGATGATGCATTTCGCCTAAGTCTCCAAACCAGCCTCATTGATATGAAAGTACATGTGCAACAACATGCACAACAAGTGTAGCATGAGTACGAAAACAACGTGTACTCAGTAAGTATCCCGCCTAACCTTAGATAGGTAGTGACGAGAGGTCAACTTGACACTCACTAGGGTCCAACAATGTAATTTAACAATATATGACAACATCAAAAGGCACACGAGGGTAATAAAATCAGTAAACTTTAAAAGTAACAGCAATTCAATAAACACTGGAAGTAAATACATAATTTCTACTTCATTTTCCCCCCAAATATCTGTCAAGTCATTATCCATGAAATCATTTAAAAATTTATGTGCTTAAGACAATTTAACAATTCAAGTCACAAGTGGTATATCATATGTATATATATGCGTAGGAAATGCCGAGGGTCGTTCAGCCCGAACCAACAATAAAAGTAAACTGTGCACTGCCGAGGGTCGAATGACCCAAACCATAAGTGCATATTTTCCATAAAATAATCATATCTATGCACTGCCGAGGGTCGAACGGCCCGAATCATAAGTGCATCTTTGCCATAAAATAATCATATCTATGCACTGCCGAGGGTCGAACGGCCCGAACCATAAATGCATTTTTCAATCCTCCGTAGCGTACGGCCCGCTCCCATGAGAGTGGGGGAAATAACACTCCGCTCGCGAAATGTAAATTGCAAAGCGGTCACACGCACATACAACATTTTTTAAAATTACTTTCAATAAACAATTCCTTTAAATTACCAATTTTTGTGATCTCAGGGAAAACCAAAGTTTCATAAATCATAAATTCGTAAAGCATATAATCCATTTCTAGAAAGAACGCAAGGCATGATGTGGGTCCTAGATTACCCGGACATGGCATAACAGTAGCTACGCACGGACTCCCGTCACCTCGTGCGTACGTAGCCCCCGCAAACAATAACATATATTCATTTAGTTCACCTATGGGGAAAATTCCCCCTCACAAAGTTAGAAAGGAGACTTACCTCGTGTCGAACCTACTTTCCGGGCCAATAATGCGCCCGAAACTCCAAACTCGTCTTCCAAGGACTCGAAACTAGCCACAAGTTACTTAATTATATCAATAAATGCTAAATGAATCAATTCTAATGCATGGAAGTGAGTTTTCTAAATTCTTTCCCCAAAAGTCAAAAATCGAACCCGGGCCCACTCGGTCCAAACCCGAAATTTGGGCCAAAACCTGATTACCCATTCGCCCCCGAGCCCGGATATATAAATGGTTTTGGAATCCGACCTCAATTTGAGGTCTAAATCCCCAAATTTCAATATACCAGAACTCCCAATTCCACCATGAAAACCCAAGATTCTAGGATGAAATCTTGTAAAGAGAAGTTAAGGAGTGAACAAAATGAGTTAGAAATCACTTACCAACATTTTGGAGAAGAAAGAATGTTTGGAAAATCGCCTCTTATGTTTTTTGGGGTCTTGAAAAATAAAAATAACTGAAAATCCCACTTATTTATACTCCTCTCAGACCCCCCCACCGCGGTCCTTAACCGCGGCCGTGCTAGCAAAACTCCAGAAAAATTGAAGAAAATCAAGAAACATGACTACAGTGACATGCTTTAGTATTTTTGCCATATCTTTCTCCACAGATGTCCAGATTACGATGTCTTTACATTTCTAGAAACTACACACGAAGGGATTCATCTTTCATTTTTGAATCATCTCAAAATTCCTTGTAGAGAAACAAATATAAGCCTCCGAAGTCGGACTAGTGGCCCAGCTCCTCCACCGCGGACCGCGAAAACACGACCGCGAAACCCCCCCCCCCCTCAACCGCGGCCAGCACAAAAAGGACCGCGGACCGCGGTGGTGGGTTCAGAGATTTGACCCCTCTGACCTGTAACAACTATATTTTAGCCTAAAGACATCCCGGGACCTACCCGGAACTCACCCGAGCCCTCGAAACTTCAAACCGAACGTTCCAACAAGTCTCAAATCATCCCACGAACTTGCTCGAGCCTTCGGAACACCCAAAACAATGCTAAAACTCATAATCACACCTCAAAACCCCTAGAATCAAACTTAAGAACTTTAAGTTCTTGAATTCGTTAACAATGCGCCGAACCGACCTATTCTACTCGAAATGACACCAAATTTTGCAAGCAAGTCATATTCGACATTACGGACATGCTCAAACTTCCGGAATCGCATTCCGACTCCGATATCAAAATTACCACTTCCGGTCAGATTCTTCAAAAACCTCCAAATTTCTATCTTTAGCCAAATGACTTCAAAATGACCTCCGGACATCCGAATTCACTTCCGATCGCGCTCCCAACTCCAGAATCACCATACGAAGCTATTCCTAGCCTCGGGATATCAAACGAACATCAATATAACTGAAATGCGCTTCAAGCCAAACTTAGGAAATTCCTTCAAAAATGTTGACTTCCACAATATACGCCGAAACACTCCCGGGTTATCCAAAACGCTATCCGGACATACGCCCAAGTCCGAAATTATCATACGAACCTGCTGGAACCTTCAAATCCTGATTCCGAGGTCGTTTACTCCAAATTCCACTCTTAGTCGATTCTTCCAACTTAAGGTTTCTGAGATGAGAATTCTCTTTTCAAATCCACCCGAACTTCCCGAAATTCAATTCCGACCACACCTACAAGTCATAATACTTGAAATGAAGCTGCTCATGACCTCAAACTACTGAATGACGCACTGGGGATCAAAATGACCGGTTGGGTTGTTACAAATTCAAGGGGAGATTTTCATCAAGCAATTCTAGGTAAGTGGTTTCTTCCTATTTGTGAGAAATACATGAATTATACATGAATTGGAATATGAAAATTAGTATAAATTGTGGGGTTTTTTATAGAAGACCTAGAATTTGTATTTTGACTATGATTTTGGACATGGAACTTGGAATAAGTTATATATTTGAGTTCATAGCATTACGGGTAAAAATTATCTTCAAAAGGTTTCACAATCCGGGCACGTGGGCCCGAGGGTGATTTTTATCGACTTTTCGATCGGGGTTAGAAATTGTTATAAATTTGATCATAATGAGTATATGAGTATATGTTAATGGGTTTGCATAAATATTGGCTAGTTTTGGAGCGTTGAGCATCGATTCGAGTTGTTGAAGGGCTCGGAAGCCGATTATGGAACTTCGGAGCGAGGTAAGTCTCCTTTCTAACCTTGTAAGAGGAATTTTATCCCATAGGTGAAATAAATCAATATGTTCTCCTATTTGTGGGGGATACGTACACACGAGGTGACAAGAGTCCGTGCGTAGCTACTATTATGCTTAAGTATTGGTAGTCTAGGACCCAAGAGCATGCTTTACTTGAAATATTTGCAACCTTATTGTCAACTTCAAATGCTTAAATCATATCGAACTTGGTAAATAAATTTCTAAAAGGCTAAACATCATTTTCTTGACTTTTAAAAGAGAAGTTTGCCTTTTCCTTGGATAATTGCCCTTGATGAATTCTTGATTGACTATTTGAATGTATTTATCTTGTGTGGAATGGGCGGAACGCCTCGGTAGATTAAATAAATGCATCTATGGTTCGTGCCATTCGACCCTCTGACAGTGCACAATTTAAATATTATGTAGGAGTGAGTAGTACGACCTCGACATGATTTGCGCTTGCTTGTATTGCTTGCCCTGAGATTTATAAATAATTATATTGCTTCCTTTGTCTGAGATAAATTGATAAATGATGAAATATTAATTTGGAAACCTCTTATTATAAATAGGGTTGTCTACTTGCTTCATGATTTCCTTGAGTTTACTACCGTATTTAATAAATCCACGACTAATTATATTATTGATGGCCATAGTAAGTGTTGGAGTCGACCTCTCGTCACTGCTTCTTCGAGATAAGACTTGATACTTACTGGGTACGCGTTGTTTTCGTACTCATACTACACTTGGTGTACATTTTGTTATACAGGCACATGTATGTTTAGTGGCCTTGTGGGAGCAGCGGTGTGATTGATACGGGGACTTAGGTGGGTTGCATCTTATGAGACGATCCGCAGCCAACAGAATCCCTTCAGAGTACTTGTATTTTCTTTTCTGTCCAATTTGTACTCCGGACAGTTATTGTATGTTATTTTTACTTCCTAGTAAATGCTCATACACTTGTGACACCAAGTTATGGGATGATTATGGGATTATTCAGTATTGAAATTTGTTAAAAAGACTATTATTTACTCTGTGAAGTTCACCGTTTATTATTTGATTAAAGGAAATTATGAATTCAAAAATACTAAAATGTGAACCAAATTAATTATTTATTGTTGGCTTACATGACAGTAGTGTCCGGCGCCATCACGACCTTTAATGGTTTTTGGGACGCGACAACATGGTATCAGAGCTTTATGTTCACTTAGGTCTCACGAGACATGAGCAAGTCTAGTAGAGTCTTGCAGATCGGTACAGAGATGTTTGTCCTTATCTTCGAGAGGCCACAAGGCCGTTAGGAGAACTTCCTTTCTTGATTCCTCATCGTGCGATTTGATTCCTTGAGGCTTATGGCTTCATTTCCTTCCTATTCAATCCTATGCGACGTGAAGCGCTTGTTATAAATTGGGAATCGAGGAATTTTAATAGTACTACAGATGTGGTGTGGGATGTTTCTCCCAGCGTAGTTGATTGGGCTATTGTCGTCACCTTGCGGAAGGATATTCTGTCATTTCAGCTTAGTAGCTGTACTTCTTAGAGCTTTGAGGCTATGCACAGGTGCTATGATTTTCATGAATGGTTATCACACAATATTGATGCGATGGTAGGGTGCTTGCTTATGTGACGGGGCAGTGAATGACTTAAAAAGAGGTTACTCAGTGCATGATTTAGAGATTCAGTATTTTATTTCCGGCGGAGGAAAGACAATCTGTCACGACCCCAAATCCTAATAGGTCGTGATGACGCCTATCGTGGAACTAGGCTAGCCAACCATCACATAACGACTTATTTGTTATATTATAATATTTCAAAAATCAATAATAAGCAGCAAACAGAGTATAAAATAATTTCTTTAAGTATTTACGCCCCAATAATAATCTAACAGACTAAACAAATCTCCCCAGATTGGAGTTAACCCATCACGAGCATCTAAGAAATAAACTAACTCTGCTAATGTCATAATAAATGTCTATGAATCAAATGCTAAGTACTATATGAAGAAGGGAAGTGGAGAAGCTGCGGACGCTGGACAGCTACCTCGAAATCCCAAACGCTGATGACAGCGAACTCGGACGACTACTGCTCCGAACCAGTACCTGGATCTGCACACAAAGGTGCAGGGAGTAATGATGAGTACGCCAACTCAGTAGTAATGAAAACAAATCACAGTCTGCAGTATATGAGCACACAGAACAAAACACCAATCCACAAAACAGTAAAACATCAAGTCTCAATACAGTATACATAAGTTCAAAAACCAGTTTCCATGAAATCCTTTGAAACAAGTATATTTTCCAATATTTCTCAGTAAAACTCTCAGTAAAATCAGTTTGAAGAATGAAGTAAATCATAGTAAAAAACTCAGTAAAATATCATCATAGAACTGCCCCTCGGGCCATAATCATCACTCGTAACAATTTCCCTCAGCACCTCACCATCACTAAGTATCAGCCCCGCGGGCAACCTCACAGTCGATCATGCCTCCCAATCACTCATCACTCGCACTCAGTAGGTACCTGCGCTCACTGGGGGTGTGTATAGACTCCGGAGGGGCTCCTATAGCCCAAGCGCTATAAACAAGCCACATCATGGCATAAATCACTCTCAGGCACTCGGCCTCTCTCATATCATAACATCCTCACAACATTGTCCCTCGGATACACTCAGTCAGACACTCTCAACGTGCCACTCTGGCAATGAATAAAACAGGGTTCTCGACCCAAAATAGTATTTCATTTCAAGAAATAGTAATATCATCAAATAAGAGTGTCAACAATTTCACAAGAAAGACTAAGTGAAAAATCATAATTTCAAAATAGTGAGAATGTCAGTAAAAACAACCCCCAAGGGGTTAAACAGATCGGCACTAGGCCCCAAACATGGCTTACAACCCAAGTATATCAAAACACAGTAATACTATAAATCATATGCTTCAAAAACGGTTTCGCAACTTAATAGTTGCCTAAAGTGGTACATTTTTTCCAAATTTCCAATTTGTGCATGCCCCACACTCGTCATACAGTGTGTGCGTCACTCCAAATCTGTGAAAGGATGTAAAGTCCAGGGTTTCATACCCTCAGGACAGGATTTAAAGACATTACTTACCTCAAACTAGCCCGAAAAGCTACTCTGCAACCCGCTTGCCTCTCATAGTGCGCCAAATCTACCAAGATCAGATTTTTATCATCAAATTATGCTAAGGGAATGAATTCCAATTGAAAAATACCAATTTTAGCACAAAACCCGAAATTAGCCAAAACCCGACCGCCGAGTCTGCGTCTCGGAACTCAACAAATTTTATACCAAACTGTTCTTCATCATCTCACGAGTCCGTACGTATAAAGAACTCTAAAATCAGAGTTTGTTTGACCCCTCAAATCATCCCCTAAAGGTCTCATAATCTCAAGCCTTAATCCCATCTTTTTCTACTGATTTGCATAAATTAAACACTGATAATAAGGTCTTTAATCACCTATAATCGAGTTAATGAGTCCAAAAAGCTTACTTCAATGTTGCACCAACGTTTCCCTCTTCAAAATCCCTCAAAAACCTCGCAACCCGCACAACAATGGTGGAAAAAGGGTTAAAAATCGCGAAGTCTCCTTTTTATACTTTCTGTCCAGGGATTTACGCACCTGCAGCCTTATTAGCGCACTTGCGCATATGACTTAAACCCCCGATTTCCGCACATGCGATTGCTTCTTCGCACCTGCGCTTCCGCAGGTGCGACCTCCCATCCGCACCTGCGAACCCTTCAACAACAGCCAAACTCCGCACCTGCGCAAGGTCTCCACACCTGCGGACCTCGCGCCTGCGGTCTTTCTTCCGCAGGTGAGACCATACCAGTACCAACAACTTCAGCAACAACAAAACACTCCAAACTCTCTGTTAACCACTCAAAACCATCCCGAGCCCCTCGGGACCCCAACCAACCATACTAACACATCACATATGATCATTCAAACTTAGTTGCACTGCCAAAACACTAAAAATAACATCAAAACACCAAAATCACATCAAATTCAAGCCTAAGAACTTTGAAATTTCTAAATTCCACCAACGATGTCGAAACTATCCAAAACACATCCGATTGACCTGGAATTTTGCAGACATATCCAAAATGAGATTACGAACCTGTTTAAACTTCCGGAATTCCATTCCGACCCCGATAGGCTATTTTTCACTGCCGATCGGAAATCACCAAAAACTAACCTTCGCCAATTCAAGCCTAATTCTTCACTGGACATCACAAAAATATTCTGAACACACTCTTAAGTCCCAAATCACCTAACGAAGCTATCCGAGCCATAAAATCCGTCATTCCGAGATTGTTTACCAATAAGTCAACTCTCAGTTGACCTTTTCAACTACAAAGCTATTTTTAGAGACTAAATGTCTCAATTCTCACTACAGCCATTCTGAACCCGAGACAACCGAATTTAACACATCATAAACAACATAACCAACCTATCACAAGGCAATAACATCAATAATAATGCAAATTCTACGGAACGACCGACCTAGTCGTTACATTCTCCCCCACTTAAACATATGTTCGTCCTCGAACGTGCCCAGAGTTGTTCCAAACACCACCAAAATTGTTGTGTAACCTACCATGCACATATTCGGAGGTGATTCCACATCACCTTACCCCATATAGGTCTAATAGCACAACACAGTTGAAATTTCGAAGTCTGATCCTGACCTATAAACCTTAGAACTAAATTTCCACTTCTGAGTCCATTAACAAGATCAAATTTCCACGACTATAAGCTGAAATAGTGTGAACACGCTGTATCAAGCCATATCCGCAACACAAGATGAAATCACATAATATACTGCATGACTCAACACTCATAGCGATGACTCCTAATCCCAATAGCTGCTCAAAACAACCCAATACCAGTAAATAACCTCTTATCAAACAAAACCTCGCTTAAACACCTTCATATGGTTCCGATGATGAAAGAAAAACGTAGAAACCAACAACCATTCGTCCGATCAGCATCAATACCATCCAGAGCCATAACTTGTGCA
>MDKH01197029.1:0-28988 GCA_005239495.1 Nicotiana undulata | reverse complement strand
ATACACGGAAGATTAAATCATCAGTTCTTATAAGTATAAAGTTTGAGTTCACAATATAATGATAGAATTGGCCAGACCATCATTGATGATTGTAGCACAACATTAAATATAATTTATCTTGATTATGGGAATGGTTTAATTCCAACTTCTTGTGCTAGTACATTTTGTATGTATTGAACGGACCAAGTAGAGATAAGTATTTTATACTAACTTAATAAAATAAAATCTCTAGCCATTAAATGTACTTATATTGTTAATCTTGATACAAAAGTTATTAGGTGTGTATGTTATTATTGTTTTGATTTATTAAAAGGCGAGAACCTTTCTTGGGTCAATATGCCGGGTAAATTGGATAATAATAATAATGTACATTGGCGCAGTAATAGTTAGTTGAGAGTAATCCATGTCTCAATTTAGAGATTGATGATACACCTTTATGAAAGCTTATAAGTTCTCATGTGTAAACCCGGCTGGTAAATTTTGTATCCGACACATGAAATAAGTTAAGCGAAAGTCTAAAGGAAATAATCAATAAATTAAATTGTCAGTAATTTAAACTGATTAGTTTTTTAATCTTAAAATGGGAAGTTCAATAAGATTTAATGGATGAATTTTGAAATTGAATAAGAAATGAAATTACGAATTTTTAGTGGAATAATTCGCAATTAGTTATGTGGGATATTAATTTCGAATATAACAAATTAATTCCATAATTGGAAGCCTTGTACAATTAAATTATGTGGTCCCTGTTGTGCCTAAATAATAGAAAATAAAGGAATCTCTTTCCTGGTGGAAAAGAAAACTCAACGGGTTTAGGAAAAGGGTTTTAACCCTTAAAACTTGTGTCATAAACACATAGGATTTTTCACCTAAAGGAAGAAGAGAAGATGGCTGAATTTTTCAGCCTTTTTCCTAGAAAAATTAGCCCAAACGAAATTACTTGTAACAACCCGACCAATCATTATGACCAATTTCACTTCGCTCGGTTGTTTAAGGGAATGAGTAGCTCTATATGATGTGTTTTAACTTATGTGAATCGTAGGTTTTGGTATTTCAGGTTATCCGGAATTGATTTAGGAAAATGGTGGCAGGTAGAAGCTCTAATTTTGAAGGGTTTGACCAAGTTTTTGACTTTTTAGCAAACGAAATTGGATTTGGATTTTTATGATTCGATTGGCTTCGTTGGGTGATTTTAGACTTAGGAGTGTGTCCGAAATGTAATTTGGAGGTCCGTGGTAGAATTAGGCTTGAATTGGCGAAAGTTGGAAATTTATAAGTTCTTAGGCTTGAATTCGAGATTGATCTGGTGTTTTGGTGTTGTTTTGGGTGTTTCGAAGGTTCCATAAGTTCGGGTTATGTTATGAGACTTGTTAGTATGTTCGTACGGGGTCCCGAGGAGCTCGGGTGAGTTTCGGATAGATTTGGGATACGTTGCACTCGTTTTTCTTATGTTTTGACATTGTTTTACAAGAATAAATGATATCATATTGAACAAATGAGCTCCGATAATGAATCATTAGATATGTATCAAACTTACGGACCCGTAGCAAAAAGAATCGTCGAATTTGGACATCGTATAAGGATTTTATGGTCATTTTACTAAGGTTGCCAGATTTTTCAGATTAATTACGAAATTAGCATTGACGGCGTATTTAAAAAATTTGCACTATTTGCAAATATTAAAATCTACATATGTCATTCATTATAAGGTCAAATTAAGTAATCAAAAGCCTAATTTGACTAGAATTTCACAAGGAATCCATTGGAGGCATAAAAAGCGAGTTTCGGGATCGTTTACCACGAGAAACGAGGTAGAATAGCTGGCAAAAAAATATATAAAACTAGAGTTTGTTCTTTCGATCATATTTGGAGTTGGGGAGCTTGGATTTGGGCGATTTTGATATGATCCTATTAGTTAATTCAAGTTGTAATAGTTGTAGTTAGTTGCGTACAGTTACAGTTAGTTGAATTAGCAGTTAGTTGTCAGTTACTTTGTTAAAAGTTTGTTAGTCCGACTCACGTGATCTGCACGTGCTAGGCAGCTGAAGGAAAGGGGGACTTCCTAAAGTTAGTTATAACTAACTTTCTCGTCTCTTTCCTATATAGTTTGATTTTTCCCAATTTTGTGATTTAGCAAAAGTTCAGAATTAGAATTTTCTATCTTCTCTCTCGTCTCTCTATGTCATCAAATTGTTCCAGAACTCCATTGAGTTCTATTTCGAGCACACTGTTCAAGGACAATTCTTCGCATTTGTCCTTTAGGTGAGCTCTATTTTCATTCCTTTTTTTGTAATTCAATTGAGTTCCTATCATTTGGTATTAGAGCCTCTCGCTCCTTGGATCTGTGACAATGGGCGATCATAATACTCGTATGCACGAGCTGAGAAAAGAAGTTGATAATCTCAAAAGGTCGATAGAAGCAGTTACCTCTTCTGTTTCGGAGCTGCAGAAGTCTGTAGATAATAAGGTACCTCAAGCTATGGAGGAGATTAGGAAGTTGCTGGTGAGTAATTTGACCACAACTGGAGCTCAAAATCCTGAGGTTCATGTTGAGAATGAAAGCCCAGATGTGGTAGTCACTCGCCCCAGAGGCTATCAGCCTCCCACTCGTTATTATCATGTTGAGTTCCCTGCTTTTGATGGCCTAGGGTTGAAGGATTGGTTGTACAAATATGAGCAGATCTTCGCATTTGATGGTAGGCCTGAGGATTCTAAGGTGGACTAAGTTTTCTGCAAGCTGGAGGGAAGGGCACTACAATGGCATCAATCTTATATGAAGCACAAGGTGACCAGGGATTGGCCACGATGGGGAGAGTATGTGGCTTGTTTGTATGCTAGATTTGGATCTGAGTTGTTCGATGATCCCATGGGAGATTTCAAAGACTTAAGGCAGGTAAGCTCAGTACAAGACTATGTTGACTTGTTTGATGAATTGCTTACAAGGGTGGAATTATCGGAAGAGTATGTTGTTAGTTGTTTTATTAGAGGCTTGAAACCAGAAATTGGCCTACCTGTTAAAATGTTAGCACCTAGATCATTAGCTAAAGCCACTAGTTTAGCTAAGATTCAGGAGCAAACTTTGATAGTACAAAAACAAGTCTTCATGATCTCATCAAACCCCTCTTATTCAACTAAAAACACTCCAAATTTTTCATTTGTTAACTCCCAACCTTCACAACCAAATGCCCCAATAGCTCCCAGATCCACTCAATCCTTTAATAAACCTTCCAACCCTCATACCTCATCTACTAAACCTACCTATAGAAATTCCAAAATATTAACTCCAGTTGAAATGGAGGAGAGGAGAAGTAAGGGATTATGTTACAATTGTGATGAGAAATACAGCTTTGGGCATGTATGTAAAAATAGGAGGCAGTTGTCCTCTATGGAAGTAGAGGAGGGGTTAGAAGAAGTGGAGTTGGAACAAGATGTGATGCTGGATCCAGCAGAACTGTTAACAATGATTGGTCAGGGGTTGGAGATTGATGCTGAGGGATCCATTCTGCCCCATGTATCAGTTCATGCTATGAATGGACTGCATGATTTTAGGACGATGAGAGTAATTGTATCAGTCAAGGGCAAAGTTGTCCAAGTTCTTATTGATACTGGCAGCACTCACAATTTTTTGGATCTTAATACTGCCAAAAAATAGGGATGTGTATTAACAGCTATAGCTCCTTTTAATGTTTTTGTAGCTGATGGAAAGAAAGTGCATAGCAATTACATATGTAAGAAGCTGGTGTGGAAGATGCAAGGTGTGTCTTTTGATTCTGACATATTAGTATTACCAATTGGGGGGTGTAGTATGGTTTTGGGTATCCAGTGGTTGGTTACATTGGGGGACATCATGTGGAATTTCAAAAAACTTAGAATGGAGTTCAGCATCATAGGGCACAAGGTATCATTAGGGGTAATACAACCTCCACCAACCAAGATGATTCAACAAAACAGTATGGACAAGTTATTGGCCAAACCTACAGAATTGTGCATGATATCTGTGGGGTTGTTCATTGAAAACCATCAACAAGGAATGGAAGTTAGTCTATTGTCAATGGAAAGCTTACCAAAGGAGCCTAGTATGAACTGGGAATTACAGGCTATGTTGCAGCAGTACAGTGATCTCTTTGAAGAGCCAAAACAACTTCCCCCTTCCAGATTGTATGATCACAAGATCACCTTGAAGGAAGGTATTTCCCCTATCAACATTAGACCTTATAGGTATCCTAATGTGTAGAAAAATGAAATTGAAAAGATGGTGAATGAGATGTTAGCTTCTGGTGTTATCAGACACAGTACTAGTCCTTATTCATCCCCTATTGTGATGGTAAAAAAGAAGGATGCTTCCTGGCGTTTATGTGTAGATTACAGAGAATTAAACAATTGCACAGTTAAGGACAAATTCCTTATCCCTGTAATTGAAAAGCTGTTGGATGAATTACATGGTGCTAAATACTTTTCTAATCTAGATCTAAGGTCTGGCTACCATCAGATTAGGATGTTTGAACCAGACATACCTAAAAATGCCTTTACAACTCACCATGGCCATTATGAATTCATGGTTATGCCATTTGGGTTAACTAATGCTCCTTCTACTTTTCAAAGCCTAATGAACCAGATTTTCAACAATTTCCTCAGAAAATTTATCCTATTCTTCTTTGATGACATTCTCATATACAGTCAAAGTTGGACTGACCACTTATTACATTTGGAGGAGGCTTTTAAGGTGCTGAGATCCCACACCTTGTTCATCAAACAAAGTAAATGTGCTTTTGGAGTTACACAGATTGACTACCTAGGCCACATTATCTCTGAACAAGGTGTCTCTATGGACAATCAGAAGGTATAAGGGGTGCTAGATTGGCCACTACCTACCTCTATCAAAAGTCTAAGAGGTTTCCTGTGATTGACTGCTATTATAGGAGGTTTATCAACGGGTATGGCATCATTGCAAGGCCTTTAACTGACCTACTCAAAAAGGGAAACTTCCAATGGAATATTGCAGCCACTACGACTTTTGAAGAATTAAAGAGAGTTATCACTTCAGCACCTGTTCTAGCTCTTCCATATTTTTCAAAGACATTCATTGTTGAGACCGATGCTTCTGGTGGAGGAATTGGAGTTGTTCTGTCACAAGATAGTAAACCTATTGCTTTCTTCAGTAAAGGTTTATCATCCAAGAACAGGGCACTGTCATTCTATGAAAGAGAGTTGTTGGCTTTGGTGTCTGTTGTACAGAAGTGGAGACCTTATTTGCTGGGACGACCATTCATCATCAAAACTGATCATCGCAGCCTTAAATACATGTTAGAACAGAGTATTACTACTCCTAGTCAGCAAAAATGGTTAGTCAAGTTACTTGGTTATGACTATTCTATTGCCTGCAAGAAGGGAAAGGAGAACATTGTAGTTGATGCTCTATCTAGGAATGAAGAAACCATTCAACTCTATAGTATTTCCAGTATCAGTTCAAACCTTTTGGACTCAGTCAAAGCCTCATGGAATCAAGATCCTGCACTCCAACACCTTATTAAATCCATACAAGGGGGCAAACCACTAAACCTTACTACAGGTTCCAAAATGGGATTCTAAGCAGAAAGAATAAATCTGTGATTGGTGCTGATAATGTAATCAGAACTAAGTTTATCCTATTACCATGACAGTCCTATGGGTGGCCATTCTGGCATTACATCCACTTTAAAAAGGATCAAGCAGGATTTCTATTGGAAGAAGATGAAGCAGGATGTTTACAACTATATAAGGAGCTGTGATATTTTCCAGAAGTGCAAAAATGAAACTGTGGCTTATCCAGGATTGCTTCAACCCCTACCTATACTAGAGAAGGTTTGGCAATATATATCAATGGATTTTATTGAAGGACTTCCTAAGTTTGCTGGAAATGAAGTGACTTTTATGGTAGTGGATCGACTGAGCAAGGCTGCCCACTTCATAGCTCTCAAACACCCTTACATTGCCTTGGATGTGGCTCAGGTGTTCATGCAGGTATTTAGACTTCATGGAATGCCTAAATCCATAGTGTCAGATCGGGATGTTGTGTTTACAAGTAAATATTGGTTTCACTACTAACTTCCACTGCCTACCATCCTCAAACAAATGGACACACAGAGGTTATCAACAGATGTGTAGAGTGCTTCCTTCGATGCATGAAATTTGAGAAACCAAAAACCTGGCCATAGTGGTTACCACTAGCAGAGTGGTGGTATAATACCACTTATCACTCCAGCACTAACATGACCCCTTATGAGACAGTCTATGGTCAGAAACCAACTCCCTTACTCCCTTATATGAGTTTTGATTCCCAACTGGACATGGTTGATAGAAGTATCCAAGCTCGAGAAGCCACTATTAGACTACTGAAACCTCAGTTGGAAAAAGCTCAGAACAAAAGAAAGGTCCAAGCTGATAAAGGAAGAACTGACAGAACCTATGCAGTTGGAGATTGGGTTTATGTCAAGCTACATCCTTATAGACAGCTTTCTCTTAAGCAACATGGCTTTCAAAAATTATCACCCAAGTATTTTGGACCTTTCAAGATCCTTGCTAGGGTGGGAGCAGTCGCCTACACATTGGACCTGCCTGCTGGTACAAGATTCATGTCACGACCCAAATTCCCAACCTTAGGGATCGTGATGGGCCCTAACACCACACTTGCTAGACAAGCCAATGTTAGAATTCGATTAACTACTTTGCATTATTTATCCATTTAGACATAATAAAATAATGTAAAGTAAACTGAATCTATTGGTTTTTGATGAATAATTTTCAGAGATAAAATAATGAACGGTTAAATAAAACTAACCACGAACTAATTTATAAATAACTCTAAGACTACCCCAGGGTCTGATGTCACAATTCACGAACTACTATAGAATACTAAAAAATAATGGGCTGAAATAAATAATATAATTGTTCTGAATATAATAAAATAGCATTATGAAAATAAGAGAAGACTCTCGGAATCTGCGAACGCTGGAAGATATACCTCGTGTCTCCGAATAAATGAATAGCCGCTCTAAATATCTCTACCATTGGTCGGTACCTGGATCTGCACAAAAGAGTCCAGAGTGTAGTATCAGTACAACAGACCCCATGTACTGAGTAAGTGCCGAGCCTAACCTCGACGAAGTAGTGATGAGGCTACGGCGGGGCTTTAACAAAATAACTTGTGACAGTATTATATAAAGCAAGAAAGAAATCTAAACAAATAAATAAATAAGTACTGCAACAATAATAAAATAACTTAGCTGCCTTTTCCAGGCCTCAGCTATAACCAATACTTAAGTAACTCTCCTAACTTCCAAACCTTACTTTAAAATAATCACATGTCCTAAATATAAGGAAACTATAGAGTAAATCAAGAATTTTCAAATTATTTAAAATTTAAAAATCAGTAAAAACATCATAATTCCCCAATTTTCACAGTCTTGTTGCGTGTGCAACCCGATACCACCTATTCACAATATCACAATCAATTATCCACCCTTATCACACCGATAATTCACCCTTATTATACCAATTATCCACCATTATCACACCAATTATCCACCCTTATCACACCAATTATATATATATATATATATATATATATATATTCCAAAAGCAGTGTCAAACTATTCAGCATTTCTATGCCCCAAGAGAATCAAATACACAACCAGTATTCTTCCAAAATAATATTTAACAGCAAAGTAATGAGGCCTAGTAGTCATGGAAATAATAACTAACAAAGAACAATTAAGACCGAGATCAATTAAGTTGGGACGGGAAAGAGATCATGTTTAACATGCAATTTGGCTGGTGCATAGATACTTGTCGCCTCACCTATACACCACGCCCATGAATTTTACATAGCAAATAAGTGGGGATTCCTATTCCCTAAAGTCAAAATTAGACCAAACACTTACCTCAATTTCGTAGGCCACTCACTGCTAAATTACGGCTTTTCCTTTTGAATTCACCTCCAACACACTCAAATCTATTCATAATCAACTTAATATAATTAATTAGGTCTAAAGGAACTAACTTTATTGAAAAACATGATTTTTTCTAAGTTTTCTCAAAAAAGGTGAAAACCCGACCTCGGGCCCGCTTGCTCTAAACTCGGGGTTCGGATCAAATTAGGTTTACCCATTCACCCACGAACCCAAATATACAATAAGTTTTGAAATCCGACCTCAATTCGAGGTAAAGATTCGATTTTTACAAAATTCACTAATTATACCCAAACCCTCAATGTTTACCATGAAAATTCTTAGTTTTTGATTTAAAAGTGATGAAAAACAATGGGTAATTAAAAGAGTAAAGTTTAGAATTGATTACCTATAACTTGGGGATGATATTTGGTAAATAAATTCGTTCCTAGGGTTGTGGGGTGTAAAAATTTGAAGAAGAAGAAGAAGTCTGCCCGTTTAATATATATTTTCTGCTAGGTATTCTCCAATGGACTCCTTGTGAAATTCTAGTCAATTTAGGCTTTTGAATCACTTAATTTGACCTTATAATGAAGGAGATATGTAGGTTTTAATATTTGCAAATAGTGCAGATTTTTAATACGCCGTCAATATCAATTTCGTAATTAACCTGAAAAATCTGGCAACCTTAGTAAAATGACCATACAATCCTCATACGATGTCCAAATTCGATGATTCTTTTTGCTACGGGTCCATAATTACGATAAAGATCTAATACTTCATTCAAAACAGAAATCGGAGCTCATTTGTTCAATGTGATATCATGCTTGAAGAAACGACGTCGAAGCATAAGAAAGAACGAGCGCAACACAACCCAAACCTATTTAAAACTCACCCGAGCCCTCGGGGCTCTAAACCAAACATGCACGCAAGTCTAAAAACATCATACAGACTTGTTCGTACGATCAAATCATGAAAATAACATATAAAACTATGACTTAAACCTCAAAACTCATTATTTTTCTCAAGAACACTTAAAGTTCATAACTTCTCAACCGGACGTCCGAATCACGTCAAATAAACTCTGTTTTTCACAAAATTTCACAGTTAACCTTTGAATACTATAAAAAATATGTACCGAGCTCCGAAACCAAAATAAGGGCCCGATACCAATGATTTCAAACATTAATTCTTTTCTTTATTTCATAATTATTTCAACAAAATAATTTCTTTCAAAAATTGATTTCTAAGGCTTGGACCTCGGAATTTATTTTTGGGCATATGCCCGAGTCCCATATTTTATTGCGGACCACTCGGGATCGTCAAGAATACACATCCGAGTCTGTTTACTCAAAATGTTGACCAAAGTCAACTATAATCAAATTTAAATTCTAGAAATCACTATTTCTCATATTTTCACATAAAAGCTTTTCGGTTTCACGCCCGGACTGCGCACGCAAATTGAGGTATTTAAAATTAGTCTTTTTATGGCTATTAAGCCCAAAATGGAGTCGAAATTCATAAAATGACCCCTTGGGTCATCACAATCTCCACCTCTAAAATAAATGTTCGTCCTCGAACGGACATAGAAAATTACCTGAAATGGCGAACAAGTGTGGATATCTACTCTGCATGTCTGACTCGGACTCCCAAGTAGCTACCTCAACGGGCTGGCCTCTCCACTGCACTCGAACTGAAGGATAACTCTTAGATCTTAACTGGCGAACCTGCTGGTCTAAAATGGCTACCGGCTCCTCCTCATAAGTCAAGTCTTTGTCCAATGGGACAGAGCTGAAGTCTAACACGTGGGACCGAACACCATGATATTTCCAAAGCATAGACATGTGGAACACTAGATGAACTGAGGATAACCCTGGAGGCAACGCAAGTCTATAAGCTACCTCCCTCACTCTATCAAGGATCTCAAACGGCCCGATATACCTAGGGCTTAACTTACCATTCTTCCCAAATCTCATAACACCCTTCATGGGCGACACACGAAGCAACACTCTCTCTCCAACCATGGATGCCACATCACGAACCTTATGATCGACATAACTCTTTTGCCTAGACTGAGTTGCACGAAGTCTCTCTTGAATAATCTTGACCTTATCTAAGACCTCCTGAACTAAATCTGTACCCAAAAACCGAGCCTCTCCCGACTCAAACCATCCAATTGGCGATCTGCATCGTCTACCATATAACGCCTCATAAGGAGCCATCTGAATGCTCGACTGATAGCTATTATTATAAGAAAACTCCGCTAACGGCAAGAACTGATCCCATGAACCTCCAAAGTCAATAACACAAGCGCGAAGCATATCCTCCAATATCTGAATAGTACGCTCGGACTGCCCGTTAGTCTGAGGTTGAAATGTTGTACTTAACTCTACTCGGGTACCCAACTCACATTGAACTGCTCTCCAAAAGTGCAAAGTAAACTGCGTGCCCCGATCAGAAATGATAGACACCGGCACACATGAAGGCGAACAATCTCCCGGATATATAACTCAGCCAGCCGCTCTGAATTATAAGTACTTGCCACAGGAATGAAATGTGCTGATTTAGTCAGCCTATCCACAATAACCCAAACTGCATCAAATTTGCTCTGAGTCCGTGGGAGTCCAACAACGAAGTCCATAGTGATACACTCCCACTTCCACTCAGGGATCTCTATCTGTTGAAGCAATCCACCAGGTTTCTCATGCTCATACTTTACCTGCTGACAATTTAAACAACGAGCCATATACGCCACAATGTCCTTTTTCATCCTTCTCCACCAATAATGCTGCCTCAAATCTTGGTACATTTTAGCAGCACCCGGGTGAATAGAATACTTAGTATTGTAAGCCTCCTCAAGGATCAACTCACGAAGGCCATCAACATCAGGCACACATAACCTACCCTGCATCCTCAAAACACCATCATCTCCAACTATAACCTGCTTGGCATCACCGTGCCGAACTGTGTCCCTAAGGACCGCCAAATGTGGGTCATCATCCTGCCGCTCCCGAACACGGTCAAGTAAAGAAGACCGAGCGAATGTACAAGCTAGAACACTGCTGTGCAAAATATCCAACCTCACGAATTGATTAGCCACGTCTGAATGTCTGAAGCCAACAGTCTCTCACCAACTAGAATATACGCAAGGCTGCCCATACTCACCGCCTTTCTACTCAATGCATAGGCCACCACATTGGCCTTCCCCGGGAGATACAATATGGTGACATCATAATCTTTTAGTAACTCTAACCACCTCCGCTGCCTCAGATTTAAATCCTTCTGCTTGAATAAGTACTGGAGGTTGCGATGGTCAGTAAAAACCTCACACGGCATGCCATAAAGATAATGCCTCCAAATTTTCAATGCTTGAACAATGGCTGCCAACTCTAAGTCATGAACAGAGTAATTCTTCTCATGGACCTTCAGTTGCCGAGACGCATGTGCCATCATGCATTAATAATGTGCCTAATCCTATACAAGGTGCACCACAATACACCGTGCACAATCATGAACCTGTGGGCGTCACCAACACTAGCGTCGTAGTCAAATCCATCTTGGGCTTCTGAAAGTTCCACCCACACTCGTCTGACCATTTGAATGGAACACCCCTTTCGGCTCAATATGATCTTAATAGTTGCTCATAATCAATTACAGAATCACCCAATAACTTTACGTAACAATAATCCCCTTCCTACCCTTCACAATATCTATAACGAGATACGATTCATGAAGACCTCATAATTATATACGCGAATTAACGTGTCTCATTTAACGCCACACGGGCGTGCACGTACCTCGTAGGTCAAAGCCCAATAATTATAACACGAATTTGGAAAACTATGCCCAGTTAATTTATTTATTTATTTATTTACTTACTTACTTATTATTAGTATTACTTTTATTATTATTTATTCATTTTTTACTACGATTATTATCATTATTTTATACATAAATTCTTGAATAAGCCTAACAGGCATGACTCCCTACCAGTACTATAGTAAAATTTCAATTCACAAGGGAGAATTTAAACACAAGAATTTCCATCACAAGGATCTCATCCTTACATAACTTCCACTACGACTCGTAGCCCAGTTTAAATATATCAAATCATATTAACACACGAGGATCTCGTCTTCAATTCTGAATCACAAGTAATATGCATATCGTGCCACTCGAAACCTTCATTTTCCTTCTTTTAAATATTTTCCGCTGACAAACTTACAACACGTAGTGATAGACATGGCTACCTCCATAGAATTTCTCAATACACGTATTCCCATATGTAGATTTAAGAGTTATGAAACTCACCCGAGAGTGGAGCATATTAGGAGAACTTTATTAGATATGCATAACCGAATTTAAGTTCAAGAAATCATCACTTTATAATAATTAGAGATTGTTCTTGTAATGACACCATTTAATGTAATGACCTCAGCCATACCATAGAAAATATACCAACAGGCTAGGTCTCCACCTCTAGGAGCCTGACCTCCACTTTCGACATTCCGACTCCTTTTTTTTCTAGCTGGTCATGTAGTTGAGTTGTAATTTCAATGGGACACGTAGCCTGAGTGCTCTGATGAAATATGAGTCTCCCAAGTCTAGGAAATTTTCTACCACTAGCCGAAATAAAGTATCAACTTGCCCTGAGTCGCACAAAATTTCACAATCATAATTGAGTCCTTTAATGAGTCTGTGGACTTGCTCTCTGGCTAGATAAACCGAAGTAGGAGTATGACAGGCTAACTTATCAAACCTGAGGGCATGTTCTGACATTGTCATGGTGACCTGACACAATCGTTCAAACCGTAAGAGCCACGCAAAAATGGAAGGTTCAATAAACAAACTCTTTCAAAAGCATTATGAGAACTGAGTCAAATAGTTGATGTTGCACTGGCTGGTCCTCCTCTTCGTAGGCTTGCCTCAACCACCAGCGACCAATTTCTCCTTTACCATGTTGACTCAACACCGCTGAGCTACCCCACTTATTCATGTACCCTTAGTTATTCCTTGGGGTAACTCTTATCCTTATTGATGCACAATGACCCCAAAGGTAGAGCTCTATACAGATAAACCTTGGCACGAACCATATAGTCTAGAAGCTTGTCAACCACTGTACTCCCTTTGGAGCACCCCAAAATCTGCAACCGTGACTTCCACGCTGAGTATACCTTCTGTAGATTTAAAGTTGTCTATATAACTCCTTTGGTACCGAGGTATATGGTTATTAAGGAGGCGGACATACTGCAAGTCCCAGCTTTATCTCTTGCAAAATCTCAAGCCTTATACATTCCAAGCCAAAACCGATATAACACATGGCCTCGCAATCTATTCCTTGACAGTGGACTTCCCCACTTGGCACGAAGTCATACGTCACAATGCTTGATAATCCACAATGTTAAACTTCACAGCTCGTATAAATCAACCCTGTTGCTTTCAACTTATTCCCATGTTCTGTAATACTTCATAGCAGCGGTCAAGAAAATCATGTGGGTCCTCAAAAGATGTACCACTGAAATGGAGTGGAAATAATTTGGTAAACTTGTCCAACCTCAATAAACGGACTAGTGCATCCTGTAACACTGAGTAGCTATAAATCCTTCTGGGATATGGGCTAGTCCAACATGTACCGAACGATCTAGAACCTCCGCATCTAGATCCATTTGAGAATGTACAATAGGTGCTGATGTTCGAGCTTTAGTCTGAGCTCTGCTTCTGTCTCTTTCCCTAATTGTAACTGTCATTGGGGCTTCATTTCTTGTCTGGTTGTAGACGTTTCGCGTGTTGTCGAAATTTGTGAGGGGACAAGAGTAGACAAGTTCAATCATCAATGGTAGAATAAATATAGAAGTGAAATTGTTCCTAACTTCATAGCCTTTGAGAGATAAGTACAGACGTCTTCGTACCGATCCTTCAGACTCTACCAAGTTTGTTCGTGAATTGTGAGACCTAAGCAACCTAGTGCTCTGATACCAACTTGTCACGACCCAAATTCCCAACCTTAGGGATCGTGATGGCGCCTAACACCACACTTGCTAGACAAGCCAATGCTAGAATTCGATTAACTACTTTGTGTTATTTATCATTTAGACATAATAAAATAATCTAAATTAAACTGAATCTATTGGTTTTCGATGAATAATTTTCAGAGATAAAATAATGAACGGTTAAATAAAACGAACCACGAACTAATTTTATAAATAACTCTAAGACTACCCCAGGGTCTGATGTCACAATTCACGAACTACTATAGAATATTAAAAATAATGGGCTGAAAGAAATAATATAATTGTTCTGAATATAATAAAACAGCGTTATGAAAATAAGAGAAGACTCTCGGAATCTGCGAACGCCGACAGATATACCTCGTGTCTCTAAATAAACGAATAGCCGCTCTAAATATCGCTATTGTTGGTCGGTACCTGGATCTGCACAAAAGAGTACAGAGTGTAGTACTAGTACAACCGACCCCATGTACTGAGTAAGTGTCGAGCCTAACCTCGACGAAGTAGTAAGGAGGCTATGGCGGGGCTTTAACAATATAACTTGTGACAGTATTATATAAAGCAAGAAAAAAATCTAAACAAATAAATAAATAAGTACTGCAACAATAATAAAATAACTTAGCTGCCTTTTCCAGGCCTCGGCTATAACCAATACTCAAGTAACTCTCCAAACTTCCAAACCTTACTTTAAAATAATCACATGTGCTAAATATAAGGAAACTGTAGAGTAAATCAAGAATTTTCAAATCATTTAAAATTTAAAAATCAGTAAAAACAACATTATTCCCCAATTTTCACAGTCTTGTTGCGGCGTGCAACCCGATACCACCTATTCACAATATCACAATCAATTATCCACCCTTATCACATCGATAATTCACCCTTATTACACCAATTATCGACCCGTATCACACTAATTATCCACCCTTATCACACCAATTATCCACCCTTATCACACCAAATATCCACCCTTATCACACCAATTTTGCTTCAAAAATTTCAAACAGAAAAAAGTATAGCCTGTAGGCTTTAAAAAACAACAAATGTAAATAATCAAAAGAACCAGCATGAATATATATATATATATATATATATATATATATATATATATATATATATTCCAAAAGTAGTGTCAAACTATTCAGCATTTCTATGCCCCAAGAGAATCAAATACAACCAATACTCTTCCAAAATAATCAAAATAATATTTAACAGCAATGTAATGAGGCCTAGTAGTCATGGAAATAATAACTAACAAAGAACAATTAAGACCGGGATCAATTAAGTAAGGAGGGGAAAGGGATCATGTTTAACATGCGATTTGGGTGGTGCATAGATACTCGTCACATCACCTATACACCACGCCCATGCATTTCACATAGAAAATAAGTGGGAATTCCTATTCCCTCAAGTCAAAGTTAGACCAAACACTTACCTCTATTTCGTAGGCCACTCACTGCTCAATTACGGCTTTTCCTTTTGAATTCACCTCCAACACACTCAAATCTATTCATAATCAACTTGATATCATTAATTAGGGCTAAAGGAACTAACGTTATTGAAAAACAAGATTTTTCCTAAGTTTTCTAAAAAAAGGTGAAAACCCGACCCCGGGCCCGCTTGGTCTAAACTCGGGGTTCGGACCAAATTACGTTTACTCATTTACCCACGAACCCAAATATATAATAAGTTTCGAAGTAGGACCTCAATTCAAGGTAAAGATTCGATTTTTACAAAATTCCCTAATTCTACCCAAACCCTCAATTTTTACCATGAAAATTCTTAGTTTTTGATTTAAAAGGGATGAAAAACAATGGGTAATCGAAAGAGTAAAGTTTAGAATTGATTAACTATGACTTGAAAATGATATTTGGTGAAGAAATTCGTTTCTAGGGCTGTGGGGTTCGAAAATTTGAAGAAGAAGAAGAAGAAGTCTGCCCGTTCAATATATATTTTTCTGCCAGCTATTCTTCCTCGTTTCTCATTCCAAACAATCTCGAAACTCAATTTTTATATCTCCAATGGATCCTTGTGAAATTCTAGTCAAGTTAGGCTTTTGAATCACTCAATTTGACCTTATAATGAAGGAGATATGTAGGTTTTAATATTTGCAAGTAGTCAGATTTTTAATACGCCGTCAATGACAATTTCGTAATTAACCTGAACAATCTGACAACCTTAGTAAAATGACCATAAAATCCTCATACGATGTCCAAATTCGATAATTCTTTTTGCTACGGGTCTGTAATTACGATATGGATCTAATAATTCATTCAAAACAGAAATCGGAGCTCATTTGTTCAATATGATATCATTTATGCTTGAAGAAACGACGTCGAAGCATAAGAAAGAACGAGCGCAACACAACCCAAACCTATTTGAAACTCAATCGAGCCCTCGGGGCTCTAAAACAAATATGCACACAAGTGTAAAAGCATCATACGGACTTACTCGTGCGATCAAATCATGAAAATAACATGTAAAACTATGAATTAAACCTCAAAACTCATTATTTTTATCAAGAACACTTGAAGTTCATAACTTCTCAACCGAACGTCCGAATCACGTCAAATAAACTCCATTTTTTACCAAATTTCACATTTAACCTTTGAATACTATAACAAATCTGTAGCGGTCTCCGAAACCAAAATAAGGGCCCGATACCAATGATTTCAAATATTAATTCTTTTCTTTATTTCAATACTATTTCAACAAAACAATTTCTTTCAAAAATTGATTTCTAAGGCTTGGGACCTCGGAATTCATTTTTGGGCATACGTCCGAGTCCTATATTTTACTACGGACCTCGCGGGATCGTCGAAACACAGATCCGGGTCCGTTTGCTCAAAATGTTGACCAAAGTCAACTATAATCAAATTTAAATTCAAGAAATCCCTATTT
This sequence comes from Nicotiana undulata, assembly GCA_005239495.1. NCBI lineage: Eukaryota > Viridiplantae > Streptophyta > Magnoliopsida > Solanales > Solanaceae > Nicotiana > Nicotiana undulata. The sequence goes on along the minus strand of MDKH01197029.1, from coordinate 12,154 downwards.
CTCATATTTTCACATAAAAGCTTTCCGGTTTCACGCCCGGACTGCGTACGCAAATTGAGATATTTAAAATTAGTATTTTATGACTATTAAGCCTAGAACGGAGTCTAAATTCATAAAATGACCCCTTGGTCATCACAATTCATTTTACTTTTCACATCTCCCAACTGATAAGGAAGATTGGATCTCACTCAACCACATTCACTTTACCTGTGGTGCTCCCTGATGAGAGTCATGTAATAAGGTTGTTTCTCAAGTCTTAATCAAATGGTTTAATGTTGCTCCTAAAGATAGCACATGGGAGAAAAACTATGGCCTTAAGAAGCGATTACCTTTGTTTGATACTTGAGGACAAGGATTGTCTGTAGATGGGGGTAATTTGATACGATCCTATTAGCTAATTCAAGTTGTAATAGTTGTAGTTAGCTGCGTGCAGTTACAGTTAGTTGAATTAGCAGTTAGTTGTCAGTTAGTTTGTTAAAAGTTTGTTAGTCCGACTCACGTGATCTGCACGTTCTAGGCAGCTTAAGGAAAGGGGGACTTCCTAAAGTTAGTTATAACTAACTTTCCCACCTCTTCCTATATAGTTTGATTTTTCCCAATTTTGTGATTTAGAAAAAATTTGGAATAAGAATTTCTATCTTCTCTCTCGTCTCTCTATCTCATCAAATTGTTCCAGAACTCCATTGAGTTCTATTTCGAGCACAATGTTCAAGGACAATTCTTCTCATTTGTCCTTTAGGTGAGCTCCATTTTCGTTCCTTATTCTGTAATTCAATTGAGTTCCTATCAGATTTTGGAGGCGATTTTCACCATAGGGATTGTGGTAAGTGTTCTCTACTCGGTTTTGGTTATATTTCATGAATCCATCTTCGTATTTGGGATTTGAATGATGATTTCAAAGTGAAATTGAGGGAGTTAGGGTTTGAATTTTTGGAGAGTTTTATGTGAGGATTTGAGGGACCAGACGGAGTCCGATTTTGATAAAATTTATATTGTTAGATTTGGTAGATGACGAGGATTATTATTTTTCCATTTTTGACTGATTTCGAGATGTGAGCCCGGGGGCCGGGTTTTGGCCGATTTCAATTTTTTTGCATATTTTGTAGTTTTTATTGTGGGATTCGATTCATTAGCCTATGTTGATGGTATTAATCTGATTATGGTTAGATTCAGAGCTTTTGGAGACCGAGTCTAGAGACGAGGGCATCCCGGAGTAGGATTTTACGCTGTTAAGGTAAGTAACAATTTTAACTCTGGCTTTGAGGGTATAAACCCGAAGAATTTGATATCATGTGACTGTTTGTAGGTGATACCCACGCTAGGTGATGGGCGTGTGCGTGTATACCTCGAGGGATGGAGACTTGGTCCGTCCCGCGAGGCCTCATGGCCATCGTCTGTGTTTACATAGTTACTTGTTGCTGAACTTGTTTGCCTTCATGTTAAAGATCATACTTAGGCTTCATTCATGCTCACATTATTTGTACTCAGTCATAGAAGTTATTGTACATGCTTACTTCAGTCTCTATTATTTGCTAATATGTTGTGATACTTGATGTGGGTTGTGTCCCCTTATTTGTTGATGATGGTGAGGCTAGTGAGGTACATGATTGAGTAAGGCCGAGGGCCTGGTTGTGAGGATATTAATACTATAGCGCGTGAGTTATCCGCGTAGCACGTGGGTTGACCGTGCGGGTCCAGGTATTTATACCATAGCGCGTGAGTTGTCAGCGTAGCACGTGAGTTGACCGTGCGGATAGGCCTGGTTGTGAGGATATTAATACCATAGCGCGTGAGTTGTCCGCGTAGCACGTGAGTTGACCGTGAGGATCCAGGTATTGATATGATGGCACATGAGTTGTCCGTGCTTAGCGCTTGGGATTTGGGAGCCCCTCCGGTGACTGTACGCAACCCCAGTGAGCACAGAGTGTTAAGTGTATTAAGTGTTGAGTGTATTGAGTGTTGAGTGTATTGAGTGTTGAGTGTTGAGTGTGAGTGATGAGTGATGGAGTGACTTTGTTGTGAGGTTGCATTTTCTTTTGATGTTGCTGCATTTATCTGTTAAATATTTTGTGGCATTTATTGAGTTATGGAATTTACCTGTTTATTCCTGTTATTTTTAAATTGTGAAAATAAATAATTGGACTGTTTTGCTTAGCTCGTCACTACTCCTTAGTTCCTTAGTTATTTCTGTTACTAATGAGTTGGTTGTACTCATACTACACCCTGTACTTCATGTGCAGATCCAGGTGAGTTAAAGCGCGGCGATCGTTGAGTTCAGGCTAGCTATTTGTGGAAACTACAATGTACCTTCCAGCGTCCGCAGGATCTTGTTACTCCTTTTATCATTTATTCTCTTAGACAGTACTATATCTTAGTTCATAATTTTAGACGCTCGTGACGTAGTGACACCCTGATGTTAGGGACTTGTTTCTGTATTTTATATTATTTATATTTAGAGTTGGTTTAGTTTATTAGGAATTAAATTATTGGAAATATTTTATTAAATTCTTAAAATCAATCAATAGTAATATTTTGGGAAGTAGGCTTGCCTAGTAACACGATAGGCGTCATCACGACCATGATTGGATTTTGGGTCGTGACATTATTATTTTCGGATATTACTTGGGTAACACAGTACAAGACCGTGGAACATTCGAAAATCGTGATCGTGCGGGTGATGGAGATTTTATTGAGTTGCTGAGGAATTACAGGCTCATGTGATCGAGGAGCTTTGTTCACACTTTAAGAGGTAACCCGTGAAATCCCGTTTATACTAGATGTCTGGATTGCATGGTGATTTTCATATTGGGGTTGCTTCCGCTGATTATAATAATCCATCACTTCAATCACATATGATTGAATTCAAACATTTATAGGAGTAAATTTTACCAATAGTCATTTAATTTTGAGTTTGTAATGCAAAAGTCACTTTTCTACTTTTTGTCACATAAAAGGCATTCAACTTGGAGTTTGTAACTAAAAATCATATATTAATTTGTTACGAAAAAGAGCCAAACCTCCCCTAACAATTCTCTTATGTTTAAAAATACCCTTCGTCCACACATTTTATAAAAATTGCCCTCTCCGTTATAAATCTGGCCCATTTATGCCCTTATTTCTGACGAACTTTGCTAATAAACAAAAATTATTATATGACATGGCAATTGGTTATTCGTCAAAATTAAGAATCCTACTCTAACCGAGATCTACTCCATAATTAACTCGCCCACAATCCATTGGACGTTCCAACCCATTAAACCCCTTTTAGCCCCTCAAACACTCGATTCCATACCTGACTCATGATCCAATCGTTATTATGTTTTATTTGTCAAAATTTCATATTTCTTATTTTATTAATATATTATGTGGTACCCTATCCCTTTTCTTGTTCATCTTCCCCAACTTAATCACCGCCGACAGTTTCCCAACCAAATCACGACCAACGAATATTGAAGCTAAATTTCTCACATGATTTCAATTAAATCCAAAAAGTTACATGGTGGCACAACAAATACAACTTTGACAAAAAGATAACTTAGTAAATCATAAAATCTTAAAATAAAATATTAATTTAATTCCAAAGAATACCATATTTCACTCAAAAAATTAATTTAACAAAAAAATGTTAATCTAAAAATTAAATTAAGGCCAAAGAATTTGAGTAGGAGAGGAAGATCCCTGGGTGTTGAAGGGTGAAGATCTGAAAGTTGAAGCCAATGGCAATCCTTTTGTCGGCAATGGTGAGTTATTGTACTTTGACCATGGAAGAGGATTATTAGATAATGTTTAGAGTGGCAGGGCATGGATGGAAGAGGAAAAGTTAAGAGGTGAAGTTAGGACATTTTAAAAAGTAGGTCATGGTACTGGTATGGATATTTCGGGTTATGGAGTGGTCTAATAAGTCGATGTGTGATGAGGTTTTAATTTAAGCCAATAGAAAATTAGTAATAAAAATTTTCTTAATCAAAATAGGGCGTTAGTTTTCAGGGTATGAGTGGGCCGTAAAGTTAATGTTAGGGGCATTTTACAAAATAGGTGAACGTATGGTATTTTATACCTATAGGTTAGGGGCAGTTTTGGCCCTTTTCTGTATTTTTATCACATAAAAGTCATCTAACGTTGGCCAAGTTAATTAAAAAGTAAATATCACCTGAATTTTTATATGTTATACCGAAAATATTGTTTAACCAAAGAATCAGATTCTTAGCCAAAGCTATTTTAAGAAGTACTCGGGTTTCTGATAATCAAGAGAATTAACTAAAACAATGATGGAAATTAGACTTTTAAAATAGAAAAAATAATAAGTGCACAAGAATGTAAAGTATATTTCAGCAATGATCAAAACGTGTCCATACAAGTGGGATCTTATTCCCTTTTATAGGGAATTTCTTAGTATAATGTCTACTCTTCTTTATGATTGAGCATTAATGAATATTTATACCATTAATGAAACGTTACAATAGGTAATCATAATTGTTGCGTGAAGATTTTGTAACGTTTAACTCATTGATTAAAGATCTATGAATCTGCCCTCTATTCAGCACTGGTTCATTTTGACCATGTCTCTTCAACTCCTCAAATAGATTGGAGCTCCCGCTTCTAATCATCTCGTATGTGTTTTATCCCGTATCTATTGGTTCCGTATCTCTTTCTAAACCCTCATTCAGCTGTCGCTTTTATATTGCTCCATGTAGCTTGCTTCGTCATCCAATATATTACACGTGTAATATCTATTTTTTACCTGTACAAATATGACATGACACTTCAAGATAGCTATTTAGCGTAATAAAACATATTTAATGGAATAGATTAATTTTAGAGACCTCCCTCGTGTTTCTCTTCGTATATTACTCTCCCTTATGGTTTGTGAAATTACGCTTATCTCCATATTTTGATTACTTTATAATAACTCGAAGCCATGGGGAACGTATCGAGCTCGTCGATTTTTTGTTTGTCATTGATTTTTTTATGCTCTAACAATTATTATTTTCTAATTCAAAAAGGTATTTTAATAAATTCATTAAACAAATGAGTATAAATTAATAAGGGCAAAATTGTAAATTATATTTTTACATTAACGATAATGACTTAATAAAATTATTCCAAAGTAATCAAAATAAGAAAAGTAAACAACTATTCGTAAATCATAATTGCGATTAGCGAAACTTGGAGGGAGGTAAATTTTCCCAAATATAATTAACTTATTTTGGAGTGTTATTGTCACGACCCAAAACTAACCATGTTGTGATGACGTCTATCGTGGTACTAGGCAAGCCGACACATTACCAAAACAAATCGATATTTTCATTTCAAGGATAATTTCAAATCTATTCAATATAAAATCTTCATAAAGGAGTTCAAATCAAAACAAATATGCGAAAAAGAAAGCCCGGCATCGGGGTGTCACTAGTCACGAGCAAATACTACAATTTTGTGGCAATATCGAGACTAACATAGTCCGGGAAAATAACCAAATATAACTAAGGGAAGATAAAGTGGGAGGAAAGCAGGGTTGCGATCGCCAGGCAGCTACCTTGCTAACTCCGAGAATTTGCGTCAGGAATAATCAACAGCCGCTACCGTGTCCAGAAATGCCTGGATCACACAAGGTGCATGGAGTAATGTAAGTACGCCAACTCAGTAAGTAACAACAGTAAATAAAGACTGATAAGTGATAAGTATTGACGAGCAATAATGCAAGTAAAATTCATATCATAAAAACTCAGTAAAATACGACATGCTTTTAAAACAAGCGTATGAACCAAATCATCTCGTTTAAATCCAGTCCCAGTAAAATCATTTAAAGACATACAGCCCCTCGGGAAAAACATCACTCATATACAGCCCCGCAGGTAAACATCACTTGTATACAGCTCCTCGGGCAAACCTCGCCATCACCCATATACATCCCTCAGACAAACATCACCATCACTCATGCCTCCCAGTCACTTGGCACTCGGCACTCGCACTCGCACGCAAAAGGCACCTGCGCTCACTGGGGGTGTGTATAGACTCCGGAGGGGCTCCTTCAACCCAAGCGCTATATCAAGCCAATCTTGACATAAATCAATGAGGCCCTCAGCCTATATCAAACATGTTACGGCGTGCAGCCCGATTCCATAAATATCCTCACAAATCAGGCCCACGGCCTCACTCAGTCATATACCTCTCCAGCCTCTCGGGCTCTAAGAAAAACAAAGTATTCAGCCCAAACAACATGATATGATGCATCAACATAGAGTAATAAAGACTGAGTTATGCAGTAAATAAGTATAAACATGACTGAGTATAGATTTCCAATCGAAAACAATGAGAAGATAGGAAGAAAAGACCTTTAAGGGTCCAAACAACACTGGCATAAGGCCTAAACATGGCCTCCAGCCCGATTTACAGAAATTCTTTCTAAATCACATAAGAATCATATAGTTTCAACAAAATATTCAACTTTATAGTTGATACGGGACGGACCAAGTCCCAATCCCCCAACGGTGCATGCCCGCACGCCTGTCATTGCATGTGTGCTACCTCCAAATAGAAGATCCAAAAATCCGGCATTTCGTACCCTCAGGACCAGATTTACAATCGTCACTTACCTCAAACCGATCAAATCTCTACTCCGCAATGCTCTTGCTCAACTCGGCCTCCAAATGCTCCGAATCTATTCACAACCAGAACAATACTGTCAATTTATGCTAATGGAATAAATTCCACACGAAAAACTATCAAATTAGACCCCAAATCCCAAATCGACTCAAACCCGGCCCCTGTGCCCACGTCTCAAAATCCGACAAAAATTACAAAACTTGAAAGCCCATTCACTCACGAGTCCATAAATACAAAATTTATCAAAACCCGACATCATTTGGTCCCTCAAATCCCCAAATCAAACTTTCCAAAATCCCAAGCCCTAACCCCTCATTTTCACCCCTAATTTCCACTAATTAATTGATAACACAATGGAAAAACACAATATATAGGAGTATTAGAGCTCAAGCAACTTACCTCACTGAGAACCCTTGAATCTCCCTTCAAAATCACTCCAAAAGCTCCAAAAACCGACTTGAAAATGGTGGAAATGAACTAAAATTCGCGAAGTGTGCTATTTATACTTTCTCCCCAAAACTTTCGCACCTGCGGACAAAAATCCGCACCTGCGGCCTCGCTTCTGCGGGAAATCATATGCACCTGTGGGAAATCACTTAAGTCCTTATTCTGCACCCGCGCCCCAGGTTCTGCACCTGCGTAACTCTTCCGCTTCTGCGGAACTGTCTCAACTCTTCCCTTCCGCATCTGCGCTCAAGGCCTCGCAGACGCAACCAATCATTCACACATGCAGCTCTAGCCCTGGCCTTTCATTTCCGCATCTGCGGCTACTCAAGCGCACCTACGACCTCGCACTTGCGGCTCCCCATCCGAAGGTGCGGAAAACACCAGTAACTTCAGAAACCAACAGATCAGCTATCTCCCAACACCAAAAATTGATCCGTTAACCACCCAAAATACACTTGAGGCCCTCGAGACCTCAACTAACCATGCCAACATGTCATATATCAACATACGAACTTAATCGAACCTTCGGAACACTCAAAACAACATCAAAACACCAAATTACCCTCAGATTCAAGCCTAAGAACTTCTAAACTTACAAATTCTGCAAACAACGCCGAAACCTACCAAACTACGTCCAAATGACCTCAAATTTTACACACATGTCGCAAAATGATACTACGAACCTACTCCAACTTTCAAAATTTCATTCGGACCCTGATATTAAATTTTCCACTGCCGACCAAAATCGCCAAATTTCCAACTTTCGCCAATGCAAGCCTAATTCTACCACGGACCTTCAATCACATTCCGAGCACGGTTCTAATTCCAAAATCACCTAACGGAGCTAACCGAACCATAAAAATCCAAATACGAGATCGTTTACTCATAAGTCAACATCTGGTTGACTTTTCCAACTTAAGCTTCAAAATAGGAGACTAAGTGTCTCATTCCACTCCGAAACCACTGCGGAGTCGAACCACCCAACAAGATATGATAAAATACAGCTGAAGAACACAAAAGGAAGCAGAAATAGAGGAAATGGGGCTATAACTCACGAAACAACCGGCCGGATCGTTATAGTTATGTGATATTTTCAGTATGAAATTCTGGGTGAGATTTTCTTTTTGGGTTATTTTGGCCAAAGTCGAATGACTTTTATGCGACAAAAAATAGAAAAGTGACTTTCATGCTACAAGCTCAAAATTAAATAATTTTTATGTGAAAAAAAATAGAAAAGTAACTTTTGTATTAGGCAAAATACATAGTTTACCCTCCACCTTTCATCCAAATCCCTATTACTCGCCTGTTGAACACGAGCTTAATGCTGCAGACCAAACTTTTCAAAAGTGTGTCAATGACATACCATTTTTTTTACCAGCCTAGTTAATATTCAATGTTGCGTATACACGCGCTTATTTAAATTAAAAATAAACGATTCTTTAATTAAAATAGACAACCCGATCCAAGCTTAAAATAAACCACAATTTACAAGCTTTAAAAAAATATAATAAAGTAGCTATGTGTCCTCCTCAACACCCCCACCCCCGGGTTTATCCTCTTTCCCAATTCTACTTTTGCGCCGACTCCTCCTCCAGTATCACTTGCACGTTGGCTTTCTCCGGCCCACCTTCCATCCCTATTATCTTCCCAATAATTTTCAGATTCACGGGCCATAAAAATTATTCCCATCGCTGGTGTAGGGACGAGAACAATGAAAGCTTGACCAAAGATTGATCAGAAAAAGACTGAAAAAGCGACTACTAGACCCAAATTGAACTTGATGATGGATTTCGACTCTAACTACTTTTAATCCCAGAGATGAGAACTCCTCCGGCGCTCGAGAAAACCAGGCCAACAATTACTAAATAACTACTGTTTCACCTAGAATTGGTGATTTTGTTAGGTTGATTTGAATCAGTTTTCCCTAACTCGATTCAGGATGATTTGGATATGTGACTCAAGAAACTCAAGAAATCGAGATAATGGGTTTCTTAACCATTGTTGGGTTTTCTTCGATTCCTTCTCTGGCTTTTTTTTTTTTTTGGTTTCTTTTCAGGTGATTTCTTAACCATTGTTACTTGTTTCATTATGTTCCTGACAATAAAGATGATGATAGAAAAAATGAAGAGAAAAAACACTAGATATGTGGCGCTAAAATGAGGCTTCAAATATATTTTTTATTATTATTCACTCGCCTGCTTTCGTGGGTCAAAAGTGATGTGTCATTGACACACTTTTGAAAGGCTTTGTGTTTGACGCTAAACCCGTGGTCAACAAGTGTGTAAGGAATATGAGTGCAAAGTGGATGGATGAATTATGTATTTTGCCTTTGTGTTACAAACTCGAGGTGAATGACCACCGGTAAAATTTACTTGACATTTATATCTTAATTTCAAATAAATATGGCTAAATTCAGGCATTTATGTATGAAACTTCAAACTTATATGAGTGAACTTCAAATATTTATGCCTAAACTTTAGGCATTCATGCATCAAGTTTAATATTGTAACGATCTGGTATGTCGTTACGTAAAACTTGCATTTTAATTGTTGTCATTGAATTGTTATAGATTGGTTATACTATATTTGATATATTAGAGTTTATAGGCTTGAAATCAAATGGTTGTAGTGAGAGTTCAGTCAATTAGCCTTTAAAAATAACCTTAAAATGGAAAAAGTCAACTAAGAGTTGACTTATTGGTAAACGACCTTGGAATGCAAATTTTATTGCTCGGATAGCTTCGTTAGGTGATTTGAGACTTAGGAGTGTGTTCAGAATAATTTTGTGATGTCCGGTGTAGAATTAGGCTTGAATTGGTGAAAGTTAGTTTTTGGCGATTCCGGTCGGCAGTGGAAAATAGGCTATCGGGGTCGGAATGGAATTCCAACAGTTGGAACAGGTTCGTAATGTCATTTTGGACTTGTCCGCAAAATTTCAGGTCAATCGGAGTTGTTTTGGATAATTTCGGCGTCATTGGTGGATTTTAGAATTTTCGAAGTTCTTAGGCTTGAATCCGATGCGAATTTGGTATTTTGATGTTAATTTTTGTGTTTTGAGGGTGAAACTAAGTTTGAATGATCATATGTGAGGTGTTGGTATGTTTGGTTGGGGTCCCGAGTGTAACGACCTGGCCGGTCATTTTGGAGAGTTAGCGCCCCGATCCCCGGATAACTATTCCTCCCATGTCTTATTAGGTTAATGGAACGAGTCGGAGCGTTGAGTGATGAAAATTGGAGTGTTTTTGGACATATAGTCCTTTAAGGTGAACTTTAACCTTAGAAATTGGGTCGGAGCGGGATCTGTGTGAAGACGGATCCGGAATGGAAATCAGTCAACTCCGTTAGCTCCGTTGAGTGATTTCGGGGTTGGGAACGTGTTCGGAATGTGTTTTTGAGGCCAGACGTAGGTTTAGGCTTGAATTGGCGAAAGATAGAATTTTGGCGATTTCGGCCGATAGGTGAAATTTTGATATCGGACTCGGAATGGAATTCCGAAAGTGACAGCAGGTCCGGAATGTCATTTATGACCTGTGTGCAAAATTTGAGGTCATTCGGACGAGTTTAGACGTGGTTCGGCGTCGGAGGTGAATTCTTTAAAAATTCCTAAGTCCTTAGGCTTGAATTTATGCATTTTGGGTATTTTGATATTATGGGACGTATTTTTAAGGCTCGACTAAGTTGGAATGAGGTATTAAGGTCAGTTGGTGATTTTGGTTGAGGTCCCGGGGGCCTCAGAGTCGATTCGGATGTTTAACGGGGAATTTTGGGACTTTGCAAGCAGCTGAACCAGATCCTCTTCTGGTGTTCCGCACCTGCGATGGAATCTCCGCAGGTGCGAGCTCGCAGGAGCGACCCCCCCTAGCCGCAGGTGCGAAGTGTGAGGAGTCTTCCCAGGGTCCGCAGGTGCGAAGGAACTTCCGCAGGTGCAGAGCCGCACCAGCGACAAAAGACCCGCAGGCGCGACCTCTGTCTAGCTTTTGTGAATCCCGCACCAACGATTGGGTTTCCGCAGGCGCGGAGCTGCACCAGTGACCAGCCAGCCGCAAGTGCGATCCCAGGGGTTTTAAATTAAATCCCGCACCTGCGATGATATTTCTGCAGGTGCGGTTAAAGGGACCGCTGGTGCGGAAATCCCTGTTCATATTCTAAGAATCCGAGGGTTATGTTATTTCACCATTTTTGAGTTGTGCGAGCTCGGGAGAGGCAATCTTTGAGAGGATTTTCACGTGGGTAATCGATATAAGTGATTTTCTACCACCATAGGTTAATTTCCGCGTTCCTAATCTTAAATCCCACCCTTAAATTCATGATTTTGAGTTAAAATTAAGGGAAAATGGAAGAAACTTCTAAGACCTAATTTTGGGATTTTGATTGGGTAATTGACCTCCGATTTGAGAGATTTTCATATGGTTAGACTCGTGAGCGAACAAGGGTTCAGAAAATATAAATTTTTCTCGATCCCGAGACGTGGCCCCGAGGGGCGTTTCGGTCAAATTTTCTAATTTCACGTATTAGTTCTGAATTAATTAGTTATTTCGATTTCTTGAATTTATATTTACGTTATCCCATCGAATTGAATAGATTTTGGCCACCCGGAGTTGGATACTCGTGGCAAGAGAGTGATTAGCGGTTGATTTGCACAGTTGAGGTAAGTGGCTTGCCTAACTCTGTGTTGGGGAATCTCCCTTAGGCATTTTTACTGGTTTTCCTACAAAAACCCCGTGTACGTGAGGTGACGAGCGCGTGCATGGGATATTTTCACTGAAGTTCCATATTTCCTTCTACATAATGCTTCCTTTTCAACTCTATTATTGCTTCTATCATTTAAATTGCATAATAACTTAAGATTTATCATGGTAAATTGATTTCTAACTGATTTTCCAATCGTTACTATTCTTTGAAACTGATTTAGTGATTTTTCCACGAGATTTCCAACTGGTTTTTCCTCAAACCCTTAAACTACATTATTTTGGAGATTTACCTTATATTACGTATGCATACAGGGATTGCGGGCATAGACCTGAGCCTTTCCCTTATTCTAAATTGCATACACGGATTGCGGGCATAGACCTGAGCCTTTCCCTCATTCTGCATTGCATACAGGG